>VZTL01067911.1:0-19697 GCA_013400535.1 Scopus umbretta | reverse complement strand
AAAAAAAAAAAAAGATAACAAGATGGTCAGAAGCCAGGAAAGAAAAAGCTTGAGAGACTAAAAAAAAAAATGTATTTATGTAGGCAGGTCTCCTAATTGAAACCTCAGAAGTGCCTTCTTATATTTCATCTAGTTCTAGTGCGCTATAAAAGAGGTAGTAGGCTTTACTTAGGTGCTCTTTGTCTTATTAGCAAACTGACAGACTGATCTCAGCTCTCTCGAGGTTTTCCAGAAGTACCATTCTGCCTTTTTTTCCTTTTATTTTCACGTACATGTCTACAAAGGATTGGCAAGCCAGGACCCAACAGTTAATACAGTTCCAAACAATCAGATGCCACAGAAAAGAGTATCAAACAGGAAGGAAAAGGGCAGGTTTGCGTGTCCGATGCACAGGACATTCTCAGCAATTCCAGCTTAGTAAAAATAACTCACAATGGCACTATTTCAGTGAAATGCCTTAATGACAGTCTTCAAATTACTGTTCTTGAAAAGCAGTTTACCATGAGTATCAGGCCAAAAACAGAAAACACAGCTTGAGATTAGTAACTCAGTGTGTTACTTGCCGTGTTTGCACAAGGAGGGGAATAAGGCATTTCTTAAATTTAAGGAATGTTTTGCACTGGACACAGTAAATGTGTGTAAAGCCCAGCTTGGATCGTTCTTTTGCTTGAAAAATTTCAACAATAAAAACTGAAAAAAGGTCAGAAGCAAAACCAACAACGCAGGTTGTTAGTAATCTCAAAACTTCATTAAACTGCAGTTCACATACTTGGAAAGGACAATATTGGCAAATATCAAGTCTATGTTCAGAAGAGAAGAAAAAACCAAAACTTTCTTGGTAATAAATCAGATACAGCAACTGGGCATTTATGGGATAGGTCTGTTTGAATGCCTCGTCTTCTGTACTGTAAATTGATCAAAGTTGAACATTTCAGCTTCTAAGCCTTACAGATCATGACTGGCAGGTTTAGCTGTCCAAATGTAGGCAGCTACAGTATAAGGAACTTGCATGCAAGTCAGTCACTGCAGCTCTCTGTAGTTAAAGGAATGAATCAGGCCCTTGAAACACCTTGTTTGTCTTCAATTATAAAAGATGCCCAACCAGGGAAACACTGACATTACAGACATCTACACACAGCAGGATGAATCCCATAAAAAGAATGTCTGTCTGTTCCAGTGTTGGGTGGGGGTTTGTTTGTTTGATTTTAAATATATGTCACTTTGGCACATATGCTATAATAATACATCTTTTTCTACTTACTTACAAAACTCTTTAAAGAGCAACAAAAACCCACTACAGACATGTTCAGATAATGAATACGCGATAACCGTAACAAACAATATAAAGGGCAAGCATACCACTCAAGTTTCGACTGTTAATTCTAAAATTTAGAGGTGCAAAAGGTTTCGAGGACACAATTCTTCCACCTGGAAAAAGAAAGAAAAAAAAAAAAAAAAGCAGAGTCAGCTACCACCATTTCTTCTAGAAATGACTACTTATTAAATATAACCCAGTACAGAGCCCTAAAGAGCAGCCCTAATAAAACTAACAACCAAACAAAAAACTTAAAGCTCATTCTGACAGCATCCAAGAAAGTAAATATATTAGTCCTGCTAGGTAGCTATGAGATGACACCTCAAGAATCCCTTTAAAACGACAGACCTTAAAACACTTTAAAAAAAAGAGTGCATTAATTCTCAGTGGCAATCTACAGAAATTTCAATTAGGAACACTGCTATCTCATTCCTACTTAGTACCTGTTATACACAAGCCCCCAAAGCCCTTTTATTTAAAAGAAGGCTAATCTCCATTTCACAGCTATTTGCGGTCATTCAGCCCAAGGCACAGAGCTTGAGCACCTTCTGGGAAGAGAACTAAGGCTTTTTCATTTTGTAAAGAGCACTCAAACCTTCCCCACCTTGCCACTTCTCTCAAGCCACCACTAAACAAAAGTTGTTTGGGAAGATCAACCACTAAAATTAAAGAAGACAGCTTGAGTTTGGGGGTTTTACAGTTTGCAGAGCCCAAAAGTCACACTATTTACTTCAACACAAAGCTGTACAATGGGAAGCCACAGCTTCTTTGTTAATACCGTAAGTATTTCTGAAAAGAAAAATGTATTTTTTATAATTTTTTATAAGAAAATAGAATTCTTACTTATCCAAACGGACAAGAGGAAACAAAAAAAGGCACCTCGGGCAACGTAAGGGCCCCAGCGGGGTTACTGGGCATCCCCAGTCACTAGTGTCTGCAGTGTGACTTCTCAAGAAGCACACAAGACATCCAGTGACAGTGTCCCCATTTTAATAGCTGTTAGTTAATACCCAGTACTAAATGTGACAACTTTAAGTAGGAGAATCCAGTAACTGAATTCAGTATGCAATTACAGAAACTGGATATACAAAGCCATGCCTATGCAGTCAGGAAGCTTTGCAGTCTTAGCCATTGCGTGTTTTCTCAGCTCCCATGACAGGTAAGGACCGGTGGTTCCTCCCACACACGGAGCAACTTCCAGGTAATCAGGTAGGTCAGAGCAGATATTTAGATGGGAAGTAAAAAGCCCAAGAAATAACTGTTACAGTACAGACGCTTGCCTGCAAGGCGACTGATGGCTGCAACTAAGCCCTTACCACCAGCAGCTCCCACAGTAAGCAGCAAACCAATGCAAAAAGGTTTTAAGTTCCATTTGTTACCTTCCTTCATGTTCGCAAATCGCTCCTTCAGTTGGTGATCCACCTCAGGACCAAAGGCAAAATTATTCACAAAAATAACACTGCAAGATAACGGTCTAGTTAATGAACAGGGACAGGCAAATGGCACCCAAGTACACACACAACTACAAGTCACAGTCACTTATAGGCTTTACAGCCACGTATGAAACGGAAGAACGCTGCTTGTCCCTGACTATACAGCTACTTCCACCTCACAAAACGCTTTCTTCTTGCATAGTGACACAAAACAGCACCTTACCTTTAGCATTCACAGACACTGCCCACATTACATTTAAAAATATTTAAAGGCGTCCTGCTCTGACAGTTCCTCTCAGCATACAGCTGAGTTTTGCACCGTAGGTTTCAGCATAAAAACAATGTGCAAAATGTTTTCACCCCTCTGCCATGGTGAGATCAAACATCAACACAGCAACTACCAACACACAGCAGTTATTCAACACATGAAAAGCAATACTCCAACACAACAGACACACATTTCATCCCATTACTTCTTCGCATGCATTTAAAATATTACAGAAAAATATCAAAATATATTTCCTCTTCTAGCTCTACGTTCCCCCATAATGCAAAGAGACAGTTGACATCTCTCAGCAGGTTTTCCCTGTCCTAAACCCAGCCCTTCACCCTAACCCACAACAGAGGATTTGCATCTTTCTTTCTGGTTTAGGAAATCCAATGAGGAGGTTTTGTTCCTGAAAAAAGTCACAGGGAAACAAAGAAACCTGCACATAGGTAGAATCACACAAACGATAAAAACGTTTGGGAAAGAAACAGAACACATCACAGATTAAAAAAAGAAATACCCCTTTATTTTTAAGAGCCTGAGCCTGGTCTAATTGTCCCTGGTGCCCATTTCCTACCAGCCTGCAACAGGAGTCCTCAACATCTCTTGGAAGCTGTTGAGCACCCTGCACGCGTAAACTGTGAAAGCCATTCTGGCATATTGTTTCAACATGAAGAACTGATTTCTTAGTCTGTTTGAAAACTCCCCTCCTAGTGCCTCCACACATGAAACATGTTCAACAAGGACACTCAGTTTAAGAGCAGCAGCCAAAGCTATTAAAAACCACGAACGAAAAAAAAATGTTTATACACCAAGGGGGGAAAAAAAAAAAAAAGTTATTCTTGCTACGCCTTGCTGTTGGAAATTTAGGAAACCCTGCCTGGCAAGTAAGGCTAGCAGGGGTTTCTTCCTCCTCCTTCCCACCATGTGCCAGAAAAGAGGCCTTGTGAAAGAACCAAGCCTATTAATGGGAGTAGAAAACATCCAGGAAAGGAAAAGGGAAAAAAAGACATAGCTTGCCAGATATATTTTTTTTAGTGTTCATTCTGGCACAATATTTTGTACGCTCATGTCAGAAGCACAGGAGCCCCCAGCCCACTTTGACTTCAGCCCTCCTTTCAGCACGTATTCCTAAGCCACAAGTACAGTTATTAACAGGAATACTGCGTGCGGCCCAGCGTGCTTACATGTCAGCACTCAACCACGTAGCACTGTGTTTTGGTACAAATGCACCCTTCCCCTTCAGAGCCTGGCCAATGCTCACGGGAAGGGTGACACTTCAAGTTACTCTCTAAGATCGGATGGCTCCAGCGTGAATGCATCAGATAATCTGCAGTCTCATTAGATAGAGCAGATGCTGAACAGTTGGCACACTCGGAACAAACACCTAACAGTTGTGAGGAAAACGCTGCTTTTTGAATTTCTGTATCGGAGAGCAAGGTGGCTATGGATCAGCTGGCATACAATTAGCTGCATACCATACAAAATAAACATCTAGCAGCATTTCTGCATGCAGTTAGATGGACTTCAGCTAAAAAATTAAAAAAAAATATAATAAATTTGTTCCAAGGAAAGTTGCACAGACAGCAGAGGAGTGTGCATTTAGAATAGCAAGCAACAAAGCAAAACCCCACTATGCTGCAAGGCTGGGACAAGTCTGTTCACCGATTAAAAGGCACCTCCAGAAGTTTAACTGAGGTACATAATAACGGAAAAATCATCAGCCTGGCAGACACCCTCTGGATGGAGTATTCTTCAAAGAGCGTCTTGGAAGCAATCCATAAATTGCCACAACACTGAAGAGTTTCAGAGAGCCCTCTTTGACAACCGTCTTCCATTTCCCCGCATAACAGGATGGCCCAGAAGGTCATATAAAAATGAAGGCTTTTTTTTTCTGTCCATAAGGCTGAAAGAATGTAAAGCCTTTAAAAATAGATGAATGTTTTACACTTTTAACAAATTTACTCCCTTTTTGCTACCATTAAAAGGAATCTAAGCCTCTGTACAGATCTTCACAAAAATAATCTTAAAGACAATCAGCTTAAATGAATTCCCAATTTAAGTTGGAACAGACTCACTTGGGTCTTTTGCTTTTTTTCAAATGGAAAGTGAGCCTAGCTGTATGCACCAATAGCCAAGATATCTAGTGTTTTGCCAGAATCACTGACACGAACTACAAGGATATGCAAAACAAACAGAGGTTTATACTTCTCTGTATAACCAGAATTTATCTTGGATACACCCTTGTATGTAATATCACAGGCCATACATTTAAACCCATTCTTCTAGTCAGAAAACAGGATCTGAAGAGGCCAGTATAAAAGTTGGCAGATAGACTTTTGGTATTTGCTATGGAAATTCTATATAAAAAGCTGGCTAGCCTCCCAGTTTCCATTATACAAACTCCCAGATATTCAGTTCATAAAGCAGCATTCAATTGCTGTACTGTACCTTGTGTTTGCAATTCTCTCTCTCCATTCTTCTGAGAGGAAGTCACCTCTTTCCAGCTTAAAAAAAGACAAAGAACACAAAAAACCACACACACACACACAAGAGTTAACATTGTTCCTTTCTGCTCCGTACCCCTTTTCCTTTGGAGAAGGCCAAACATGCTGTACCAACTCAGTGATACTACTACAAATAAAGCCAAATGAAGTCTTCAAGAAATACCGAGGACATGAAGCACCCAGAGCTCAGCAGCTGGCTCTGCCTGTTCCTCGGGTCCCAGGGATGCCTCCCTCTCTGCTCCCACCCTCGGCTGCTCTCCTGCCCGGGGACGAACAGGGAAGGGTCTCCGGGTTATCACCAATGCCCTGTGAAGACTGTGTTCCATGGAGAAGCCAGCAATGCTGTACAGAATCTGTCCCAGAAACGGTCAGCCAATGCCTCCCCAAGTCCCTACGGACCCCCGTGGTTCGGTCAGCCCCTCTTAGCAGAGCGGGACCCGGAGCAAAGAGATTCAGCACGACGCTTGCTGGCAACACTGGCTTGTAATTCAGGCTCTTGTTGCAACGGACAGACAAGCATCTAATTTTTCTGTGGTACTAAATATAAATCTTGAATGCTTCTAACACTTTCATGCTCGAAATCAAGTAACACAAAGGCCTTATTTGAAAATAATTATAGTTGTAACTTCAGTGACTTACACAGCACCTTTCTGATGAAACCATATCAAGTCCCAGGTTAATACCCGCAACTACATAGCTTCATAGCTTTTCCACAGATTAACGTTTTGTCAGTCGTGCTTTTGAAATGAGAGGGGAATCTATGGGCCACGCTGTTTTGCTGTGCCACAAGTAAGGCAGAAGGAGGATTGGGGGAGGAAGATAAGAGGAGGAGAGAAAAAATAATATGCAACTATGTAATTAATGATAGTGACACACTTTGAAGGGGCAAGTAAGATGATGGCTTATATCAGAACCTCAGGAACATCAAAGCAACAACAGTGACTGCTTAGCATCCTTTTTCTGCATATATTCCTTTGTATGGAAAGAAGTGAGCACTTCACATGCCAGCACTTATTCTCCTTTAGTGACAACTCAAACAGAAGTGCCTGCACTGCAACGCAGACACACTCAAGCTACTTCCAAACCTCGCTAGCTAAGCCAGGATACCTGTCTCAGTGAAGCACCAGAGCCTGGTGTCTTCTACCATAGCTTTCTCTACCCAGCGGAGCAGCCTGACGCCACTCACAGCCACAGAAGGGATGACAAGCAGAGGTAAACCTGTCTGAGCCACTGTGAAGGACAAAGCCACAGTTGCCAACAGGAGTGGATCTGCTTCTCGGGAGGAAAAAAAAACAAAAAAGAAGTCCAAATGCCCTGCTGCTACACACTGTGCAAGAGGGCTGAGAAAAGCAAACGTTGAGCGTTCTTGGGCAAGAGATCGAGAGCTTTTTTCAAAGAACCTTAAGTGTTAGAAGCTAAATACGCTGAAAACAGCAAGTTAGAATGAATAAAGTTAGTCAGAATTATCTGTTCTGCCAAACAGCTAGGCTGAAGTAAGATTTTAAAACAGAATTGCTACCTGTATTCTCACACCGGCTGGGAGGGGATGCATGTTTTGATATCCCCCGCTATAGAAAAAACAAGGCATATGTTGGAGACCTAACTCAGAGAGATCCAACCTTACAACATACTACCAGGTATTTTCAAAATCTAAATCAGAAACTCAATGCAATGTCAGAACAGTTCTAAAGAGTACTGAGTTCTTCTCACCTCATAGACGGAAACATTTTTTCAGGAGCTTCATGTGCCCTATTTGTGAATGGAGACCATTTCTAGATTATTTTTAAGAGATAATTTTGTCTTGAAGTCTTATCTGTTCTTGTAGTAAATAGTTTCATGTTTGGGTAACCAAGACACAGTAGAAGAAAACCCATATATGCAAGGCAACTGTATTTCTTTTACAACAGTTTTTGCAAATCAGCTTCTATACTGCAGTCCTCCACACCACACAGTTTCTAATGTCTACATGAGGTTTTCATACACTAACAGGAGAAAGAAAAACATTTGAAAAATAAGGAAGCATGATTATAAAGCCATAGCCTAGCAAGAGAACAAAGAACCAGCATAACATGAAACAATTTTGAAATACTAAGCTTCATATAAAGGTCTTGAAATCTAACCTAAGTGGCTGTTACACTTTATTTGGATCCAGTTACACTGTATGTTTGTCCTGCCTATGTGGTTAGGAAGAGCACAGTTATAACCATCTCCACACTTTAACCTGATATAACGCATGGAGGCTGTTTGCAAGATATAGCCATGTTAAAATTCAAATGAACCACCGCCCTGTTTAAACCCATCTATTTTTGTATTGTAATGCTACCCTAGCTCATAGTTAGCCAATAGTTGAGGGAAAAATCTAACGAGGAAAAATACTGGAGTACAGAAATAACCAGATGGTCAACTGTGGCTGGGAGAAAATTGGTTATTTTTTCCCCCTGGAAGCAAGACAGTGATTCCTGGATCAGTGGTCTGCTACATTCACAACAGAGTACAAGAGCTATCTGATTGACTACTCCTGACAACCAGTTTCTTCACCTACCCTACTCTGGGAGCAGTGATCGATAAATGATGGCCTGAAAGCAGGAAAGTAGGGCCTCTCCCCACCAACTGACACGGGGAATCCAACAAAATCCCCCCAAAATCCCAGTCAACTCTGTGGTTTACAATAATTCTGAGAGCAAAACAAGACCTGCTAAGGAAACTCCATCTAACTAGCTCCTGGCCAAGGGCTGCAGTAGCTAAACCAGTAGAAGAACATGGTCCATTATGGTCACGTAGGGAGAAGGGGGCATACCCGTGCAAAGCGGCGCTGACAGCTACGGGGATGCACTCAATCTCTTCCCACCAGTGTCCCCACCCCCATCGTGTTCCTCCTCTCTGCGAAACTTAATCTCCTTAGTGAATAATGAATGGAAGGGACCATCTGTAATGCAGATATTTTCATCTGATTAGACAATGCAAGAGACATGCTTTATCTAAAAGGATAATTAGCTCAGTGAAATCCGCTCCAGAGAGCTGCCAGCCTGCATTGTTTCTAAATTTAGAAGCCAAAACAGGTTTTTATTCAGGTTTTTCAGATAAATTTGCTCTACACGGACTGCAGAAATATGCTCAACGGCATCTGATTCCTGTAACTCGGAGAAAACCGGCAGGTCACCGCCCGGGGGAAGCAACAAGAGGTACACCCCAGCGGCTGTGCATTCATCACGTAGCAGAGCAACAGTTTATGAAGGTCAAGCCCCTCTGCCGCGGAGGAGGGCTCTGTTCTCGCCCCAGCGCTGGGCTGGGAGTCTCTCCGGTAACGCTCTGTTTGACGGGCTACACAAAGCCATAAATTCACACGCAGAATGCCTCATTCCAGCAGCCTCCATGCAAACACTTGGCTCACAAAAACCAGTCATTTCTGCCTGGAAAAGTACACATGGTTATTTTTAGGTTCCTGTTCTTTTCAAAAATAACTTGGAGGCATGAATCCAAACCTCCAAAATGTGGCATCATTTCAAAGCCTCAGGGGACGTTTGGAGGGCTTTTCAAATACCAAAACCTCAAGTTTCCCGCTGAAATAGGGCATTCAAAAATATCTGGGACAAACAGATATCTTGCCCTTTCCTCAGCTGCAGTGTACTGTTAAGCAGTGGAAGTTTTTAAGTGCAGGTGATGTCAGTTATCCCCACAAACCAGCAGCTGGCACCAGGCAGAAAGAGACAATGAAAATCCTACACAAATCACTCTGCTTTTGCTCAGAACAGAGATTTCCAGGAAAAGCAGCCAGCCTGGGCACTGTGAACTCAGAGAGAAGCCTGCAAGCTTACAGATGCCAGGCTTCCACTGAGTTATGCACAACAAAAATCACCTCTAGTCCACAGGCCTGAACCACAGAGCATCTTCGTCCATTAGAAGCTACTGGAGTTTCCTCGGAGCAGACAGCACGTGTGTCGGAGACATCCAGCCAGCCAAAATCCCAGCCTTTGGCAACACTGACCTGTGTTTTCCTGCCCTTATTTTGAAGACTTGTAGATGATTTCCACCTACGGCTAAAACAAGCTTTTATGGAAAAGGGGAAGGTTTTCTGTTGTAACAGCCCTGAGTAAACAAAAACAAAACAAATCCTTGTCTTCAGCAGAAGTCCAATGTGACTGCAGCCAGCGCCAACTTCGCTTGCAGAGACCTACTCTAGCCTATGACTGGAAGAATACCTTCCCCTAGCAGAAGAGTACAACAGGTAGTAGGCGCCGAGGACACACTGAAAACTTTCTTCAAGGGTACCCCAGGAAGAACACTTAAGCACTTTCTGCTACATGGCAATCTCAGCATTGTGCCCTAGATACCTGGAGATGGCTCTCATTTTGAAGCCACATGAGGATATTTACAGTTAGAAACCATGAAAACCCATCTGCCTCTTAATTGCAATACCGCTTTTTAATTTGATGACTGCACATGTGCAGAAATTCCCCAAGAAAGACTCTCTAATTATCTAGGCCTAATGACCTTAGAAAAGTCTCCAGTTTCCTTCAGACAAGAGTTTTCTTTAAAAGAATGGGGTAAGGCTAATCTTTGAAACTTCTCAGTTCCATGGGAAGAGAAACAAGAAGATAAAAGGAGTTGAAACAAAGTGAGATGTGTTGAAGTGGGACATTCTAGTCCAAAAAGCTGAAGCACATGATGATGATGAAAAAAACTCCGGAAGTATAATGCATTCCCTCCGAATGCAAAAGAGAAGACTAGTAAAGAATATGATTATCCCAAACCGATCAGGAATTAGACATCAACAACCATACAACCATAACATAGGGATGTAAATATTTATAGTAAGTTGAAACATACCAGTTGAATATTAAAACTAAGACAGATTCTTATCAGAAAGTGTTACTCTCTTGGGGGTTTTTCCTGAATTAGAATCATGAGATTGAACAGCTCGTCACTTAAAATGAAACTCAGTTCATTTAACAGGATTATGAGATACAATTACCTACAATAGCTGGAGATCAGGAGTCTTACAAGCCAACATATGATAGAGCAACCTTTCTCCCACTCCTTTCAGGCCCCAAATGGATCTTCTCACTCTAAAGCTGCAGCGATGACCCATTACTAGCAGCTGCAGCTCTGCAGAAGCCTTAGGCATCCAATATGCCTCAGGACACTTTGCCACTAGCTACTGGAGAAGTTTAACGTGCAATTACTATCCGAAAGTGACTACGCAATGATGTTTTGTTTTACTGAAAAGCTCTGCATATATGTGACTCTGCGTATTTTGTATGGAACCATTTCTCAAAAGAGACTTTTCTTCTACGATAGTGGACAAAATAGAATTGAAATATACCTGGACAATCAGGGTATAAGACAAGACTTAAGACAAGCAGCAGATCACTTTTCAGTGAGAAATCAAAAATCCATTTGTATTGGAACCCTAGAATTGTACTAGGCTCTTGGCTGTTAAAGGAAAAAAAAAGAAACAAAAAAACAAAAAACCAAACCACAACCCTGCAGGCCCAACTCCAGGATTTATTGCTGCCTTATGTACCACAATTTTTACTTTTACAGCAAGGCAGCTGTTACGTGCATGAAGTCAAAACCACCGTCCACATTATTCAGACAAAGCTGCAGGTGGGATCTGAGACTTCTTCCCACTGAACTTCTGCCAAACTTCCCTCATCCAACACTTTATTCTTCTCAAAATATTTATTTTTCATATGACTGCCTAAAATATTAAGAGTGGAATTCACAAGTTAAGCTCTGCTGATGACAGATTATTTCAATTTGTGCTTATTTTGCCTCCGTCTTTTGGAATTTTGGGACCCCACTAAGCCTTTTGCATGGACAAAGTTGTTTTCCAGAAAGATAATTTTAATTCCATGCCTTCCAGGGTCTTCTAGCTGCATTATGAGACAAGTTTGCTCTCTGTTTAACGATAGTCACCTACAGAAGATGCTGCCTAAGAAGTTACTAAAGAAAATATACTGCTTGGCAAAGACACACAAATGCAAGTCTAGGATGTTTGATGAAGCAATAAACACTAAATAAAATCTGCCCTGTGTGTCTGCATGTAAAAGACCAAAATCTATCTTCCAGCATCACTACGATAAAGTGATAGGAAACCAACTCCCCTTAAGACAAGAAGTACTGCAAGTGTTCAACTCTTCCCAGAAAAGCAGGCAGCATACTCAAGAGAAATTTTACTCTAAACACTCTTCAGAAAACAGAGTTAGAAAAGCCAAAGAACCTAGCAAAAAATAAGTAGCTTTGTTTCAACATAGTACCAGACTCTGTCACTTGGAATGCACAATATGGAAATGCTCTCTGCCTACGGCAATCAATATGCTTTCAATATTTTAGTCCAAGTTCCTATCCTATTCTTTAAATTACACAGCTCATAAGCAGAGTATCTTCAGTAACAACTCCTTTCATGTAATGCCAGCTGGGTGACACAATGGAAAAATGCCATATGGCCACTTCATGAAAAGTAAAGCATTCACAGTGTTTCCACAGCAGGAAAGAGTTAGCAGCCTGATATCAATCCTGCTACAAACTAGTCCCACAGCAGGCCCAGCATCCCTCTGAAGAAAAATCACGCTATCCAGTAAAGGCATTTCAGGAAGAAAGTGCACAGAGGCAGGTGGCACTATCACCTTCTCCAGCCTGCTTCCCGAAGGGAGAGTCGTAGCATCCTTCATTACAAGACAAGCCCTCTAAAGAGCACAAGGGATCCCAGCAGATACAGAAAATTGGAAATAAAGGCTGGCCATCTACAACCCACCATTTGATCCCACACTGCTGGAACGCTGAAAGCCATGTGGTTCAAACCATTCCAGTAACATAGCAATAATGGCTCTGTACAAAAGGAAAATGAAGTAGTAGTTCCCCAAATACTTCCTCACACTTCAGCTGCAGTACCCATTGCTAGCTGCAACTCTGAGCAGGAAAGTGTGACTCAACTTTCCTGGGCAATTAGGGAACAATCCTGATCCATCCAGCCTCTTCCTTGACCATAGGAAAGTGGCAGGAGAAGCGTAAATACACGTATCTTCAAAACTCCCAGTGGGTTCCTACTGTGCTATGATTACATACATTTCCTCACTGGGAAGTGATTAACTAGGGAACAGATTTTCTTAATGATATTTAAGAAGGGGGAGAAAAGGAAAAGGAGAAGGAATGACACAAGACAGTATCCATGCTTCACACTACCACTACAGAGTGGAAAAATCATCCACAATGATTAAGTAATATTCGGAGGAAAGAGAAAGCTATTTCAACATGTCTCCCTAGCCCCAGGTAGAGAGATGCCCTGTGGTGACCCATTTGCTCCTCCTGCTCTAGCTCCACCCTCAGAGCATCTAATTCCAATCCTTTCCTAATCAGAACTAACCACCCACCATCCTTCGTAAGCCCACAACCCACCCCTTACCTCCAACTACAAACCATCTATCCTGTTAATTGGTCCCGGAGTTTTCTGCTCTCATCTCATAGTGCTGGCACTCATCCAGAAGTTCAAGCCCATGCTCCCCGATGTTGAAACCCCTGTCATCCCATCCCCTCCACAACCCGGTGACCACACCTTCACCTGCCTGCAGAACCAAAGCTTCAGCTTTTGTTTCTAGCAGGAGATTTCAGAAACCCAAGGAGGAGCTGCCATTTTCAACAGTCTACCCAGCAGAACCCCCACACCAGGGGAGGAGGGTGGGGAACCAAATGGATAAGGAAATGTAATACAAACAGAAGACACACGGCAGCCCCAGTTAAAACAACATTTTAGAAGAATAAGTCTTCCAAGAGCTTCTGAAAAGACCTGAAAGTGCTCCCAATTACACCATACCACACTTCAAGCAAGACAAAGAGAGGGGCCTGGGAGGATGTCTTGGAGAACAGCATCCTCGGAATCAAGATAAAAGCCAGGAAGCAGGTATGGCTCATGCTGCTGCTTGGCTGGTGAAAGGCTGAAGAGGACTTTGCAAATTCTGTACATCAGCATGGATCACAAAGTTTTTCAGCTGAATTTCACTCACTGTGTATTCTGCATGTTTTTTCCCATACCATTTCATCCACTTTCTGAACTCTCTGTCCATCGTCTAGAAGAGGGAGGAAAAACAAAACCACCTATTAGAACATCTCGTGTTACCAGTTACATCACAGTAAAAGGAGATGCAGTTCTGACAGTGTTCATTGACCCCTAAGACTTTTTGGTTGGTTGGCTTGGTTTGGGTTTTTTTTGCCATTAACACTCAAAGGATAGGCAGACAGACAACTACTGTAGTTTAGTTTCCTTAGAAAAGCCTTTGTTTCGTCACGGCCAAGTCAAAGCTGGCACCTTCTTCTCTCCCCCCTTTTCATCAAAGTTACATGTTGTAAGCAAGTCAATCTGAGTTGACACTGCTCAGCACTAAAAATGGTGCTGTGGTACATAATCCCACAGCGAGTAGGAGGCCCTGAACGCAGCCCCGTCTAAGCCCAGATAGCAAAGGAACAAACAGGATCAAGACAGGTCTGCTAGGGTGAATGAGAAAGCAGAAAGCAGCATGCAAAGCATTGCAACAGCAAACGGAAGGAGCATTGCACGTGCTGAAGCAACCAGGAAGAATGCTTCAAACTACATCTAAACAGACTTGGGCTGCAGAGGATTGAAGGCTGCCTCTACCCAACCAGGTAGCTGGCACCCGTTTTTCCATTGCCCAGATATAGCAGAAAGGAGCCAAAACCCCCAGACATCAAGATAGCTTGGTGCCTCACAAATAATGCATCCCCAGAGTTACAAAATCTTGTCCCCATCGACATAAATGGACAAGATGCAGCACAGGTCATTAGAGTGGCAGTGAGGGTCCAGCTACACCTATACAAAACATTTGAAAATGCAACTCAAGTGTCTTGGAAGACTGAAAAAAAATGCCTGATGTTTAGGATTTGACTCCACATATGGGAGGGTCGAAACTCAGAGGTAGCAGGGAAAGGAGAAAAGGGAAAGCAGCATAGCAGGAATTCCGACTTCACTGACAACTTGGAGATGGAGGAGACCTCCATCAGCAGCTCAATAAAACAGTGTGTTGACAGATGTGTTTTAAAATTCTTTACATTTCAAAAGCACTCCAAGGCTTAGTAGGATAACTCACAAAAAGCTTCAGGATTTTCATATGCTGTATGAACTTACATTTTAATTTAATTTTTTTTAAGACAACTTCACTAAAACAAATCCATAACATTCTTCCTCCTTAGCTGAAGCTTTACAAAGTCATCTGCATTAATTATCATAGCAGCCAGAGATGTGTTGCCACAGCCACAATCTTAACTCGAAACTAAATCCAATCCCTTCCACAAATGTTTGTCAGAGATGGGGAGGAAAACTGGTCCATTACACACAGCACAAGGCAGATTAGCTCTACACACACAGCTTCACATGTTCTGACACTGCAGCAGCTGTTTAGTTGTTAAATCTGACAGGACATTGGCTGTAACCAGAAGAATAATGCAGTATATTTTGTTCATCCAGTAATCGTATGAAATACTGGTGTACTTCTGAAACTGAAGGAACCCCATGAGTTAATACTCCTAATATTAAATTTGTGGGTATTTTTTTTTGTTTGCTCACCAGTTTCACTAAAGCCTTGTGTTTGCACAATGACATGAAGGGGTCATAGTGAAAGTGAGAATTTAACTTTCCCTCTTTAACACTGATCTTTAAGTTTACTAGTAAACACAGACGGGAGTCCAGGCCTTGCAAGTCAGAATGAAACCAGAACGCTCACGCAAAGTGACTGCAAAGAGGGCTCCGGTTGGAAATTTCCACTGGGCCATGGCAGGGGAAACAAAATGGATTTTTAGATCCTTGTCTGACCCTCTTTGCCACTGTGTTTATGCATTTTTGCCCACACCACTGAAAAGGAAGATCAAGGGTTCCCTCCCTTCATAAGGTATAATTTTCTAGCCTGTACAGACTGAGTCAGCTTGTTTTAACAATATGGAGGGATAAGTTTCTGTTCAGTCTGCTGAAGAAAGTAAACTTCTTACGGTAAGGCATGACTAACCTTTATTGTTTGCTTGTAGCTCATTTGCCTTCCAGGTTTGCCTTGGAACAGATTATCTTTGTGTGTCCCCATTGGCACAGAATTAGAAGAAGTGTAAAGAAAACTGCCTGCCTGACTAAACATTATGGTTTTCTTATTATAAGACTTCATTTAGGTGCTTACTAAGCAGTTATTAACCAGATACCCAACACAGGCCGCATCGATTAGCCTGCAACAGTTTAATAACTAAGCTGAACTTCAGCTTTAGGACACCAAAAAGGGGCATCACCACCGTAAGCAAAAACATAGCCTTTAAAACCTTTAAGAACTGTTTGTTCTTAACTATTTGGAGGCAAATTCCCTCCTAGATTTGCTTCATGCTATGGTCTCTGGAAGCCCTGTATTAGAACCACTTCAGACACAGAATGATTGCAGGTGTTTAGGTGAAGCTTACGCTGCACTTCCTTTTGAATAGGTCCTATGCCATTACTGTTAAAACAGCTTTACATCTCCTGGCCCTGAAATCGCTTCAGAAACATGCTAATGCTCCTTCTGTGCACTCTGCAAGCACTGCTAGCAAACGACTAGACATCCACTTCTTTCCCCAAGCATGCCGTGCTCCAGGTCTTACTGACCCGAGAAGCAAAGCAACTGGGACTGAAACTCTGCCTCTCTTCCTGCACAGCACTTAACAGTAACGCTGAGCCATTGAGTTAGCCTTCAAATAAGGTATATACACACAGCTCACTTCAAAAAAAAAACTCACCTCAGCATATTTGGCTGGAATATCAGCTTTCTCCACACCGTAGTGATGTTTGCAGTTTGTGGCTGCAGCCACTTGAAGCACCACCTGACCCACACCTGCAGGAAAGAAAAAACAAACCTGAGAACAAGTTTCAGTAGAAAACCACTGCAGGGGGAGATAAGGGCTTTTAGAGCAAAGGCCAACAGGAAAAAATGCAGGTACTCTGTGGGATTCGGCTTCAGGGTACAATTTCAACTCTCAGTTGTGTCTGACAGTTCCCATATGAACTCTGCCCATTCTCTCAACTGAAAAGCAGATTCGAGGCAACACGCGTTACTGAAGTAAGTCCCATTTCCTTACAAGATGTGAAATACTAAGAACCCGTTTTTCAGCAAAAAAGGTCTACATCCTAACTAGAAAGTAAGCAGTGCAATTTCACTTTTCTTACAGAAAAGAATTTCTAGCGTTGTACTTCTGCGGTTTGCATCTGTCAATACACTGAGCAGTGTTTATTGATAATAGTATGACTACAACATTTACAGCAATGTTTGTATTGGCAATTATTAATGGCTACTTTTATTAAATATTGCAGGCTCGTTTTTACAAATCCACACAGGTATCAAAATAGCTGCATTTTAATTTTTTGTCCACAAATTTTATATGCATTACATCAAATCTACAGGTTTGACATTGTAATTCACTATTTAAGTAATTGAACAGTTAAGACAAACCCTACCACAACCCAAAACAAATACTTGTTGGTCACATACCTACACCTCAATTTAAAGATTGGCTAAATTTTTGCCATACTCTAGCGATATTTATACTGGTTTTCACCATGAAATGCAGCACAAAGTCTGAGAACATGTAATGCTTATTTATATATGAGCTACTTTAGAATGCTACTGTAGAAAATATTATAGGGTTCAACACTCAAAATTTCAGAAGCAACCACTACGCTGGCAAGACTAACTATTACTTAAAAACGCATGAACTTCCCATCACTCCAAATTCTACTTGCATCAGATGCTACCAGTAATTTGATGCCATTTCTATACCTTGCCTGAATGCATTTCCTCTCCCCTACCCCCAGCTTATGTTAAAAAGAAAAAAAGAAAGAAAAAAATTAATTAGGTTTCTCTCTGTATGAGCGCCCCACAGTCTGCACACACTACAGCAATGTCACTCCACATTCGTTAACGCAGACACTTAAGATTTCCTTAAAACCTCCAATATTCACCAACAGTACATTGACGCATCGCTTTTTCTCTATGACTAACACAAAACGCGTTCTTGTCTCGCCAGTGCACATCGTCATTCTGCAGATGACCACATGGGAAACAAGAGTGAATCTGAGAGGATAGCCCATTCGCACAGAAAACATATTGCTGTTTTCCATTTCATTGGCTGCCGGCAGGAAGCGGCACTGGTAATTGAAGGGGTGGAACTCCTGCATTTAAACCATTACCACTATAATGTTGTCTGGCACAATGAGAACTGTGGTGCTGACAGGGGGTTTTGTTGTTGGGTTTTTTTGGTTGTTTTGGGGGGGTTTTTTTGCCAATTCCCGTTTTGCATACACATGCATATTTTATACGCATGCAAATGGGGACGTACAAATTTCTGCAGCGGGGAGAACGTGGACAAACGAAGATCTGAGGCAGAACTGTTTCGCTGTTTCTTATTTACGAAGAGCAAGGAGGACGAAGACTAAAGGCATGATCAAAAACACGCTGCATTGCCAGATACCACATGATACGGCGTAAGAAGTTATTAATCTTGTCTTTCTTTAGCTTTTCTTTTTGCAAGAACTTAACTGCATTGTGATTTCAGTTTGCCTAATGATGATGCATACCTCCATAAATTCCTCCTGCAATGAGCCGCATATTCCTGGCATCACACACAAAACTAACAAGAACAGCCACAGCGTCCTGGTGGGGGTTTAGCCCTGCTGTTCAGCCACTGCTGTATGCACGTAGTTATTGGAACGGCATTAAATTTACTGATAGAAATAATATGCTACGACAGTGTTTTCATTCACACTGCTCAATACTGCATTGATTACAATTTATAAAAAGTTCGCTCCTTTCAGTACAAACTCAACAATGTTCTGGTTTTAATTGTTTTAGCTCCAAACATTAAAAGTCAAAGGCTTCTGAATTTAAACCACTCCTGTATGAAACAGCCTTTTCAGACTGTGAATTTTTATACTGTTGGTCAGTCTCCAAGATTAAAGCGGGGAGGTTACCAATAAATACTCTATTTTCTTGCTGATGATAGCAGGTAAAAGTATCTAACATTTGAGCTTCGTACATAATCAGCAGCACTGCACGACTTCAGATATGATCTTCTTTAGCCTTCCTGAACAAACAATTGTGAGCATCTATGGCAACTTTTTTCTTCCAGATGGAAAATAGTTTGTCAGATCTGATG
Source organism: Scopus umbretta (assembly GCA_013400535.1). Classification (NCBI taxonomy): domain Eukaryota; kingdom Metazoa; phylum Chordata; class Aves; order Pelecaniformes; family Scopidae; genus Scopus; species Scopus umbretta. The sequence continues at coordinate 1,004 of VZTL01067911.1, read as the reverse complement.
CCTTTCTAAATGTCTCATCTGAACATAAGTCATTGAAACAGGAAATTTCAGACACAAGTGCCACTGAGGCAGGAAGCAGGGTTTTTAAAAAATAAAAATAAAATAATAAAAATCACTGAAGATTCCTGACTGGAGGTGTATTAAGTTTTGGGGTGGAATGACAGTCCTGCTGTATTTAAATTTCAAGTATATTTGGTTTTTAACAACTGAATTATTTTTTTTTTAATATTTTTTCCTCAGAAGTCCTGTATCATACCAGCAACAAAACCAAAACATGCTTCATTTAGAACTTTACAACCCATCCAGTAAAAGGGGAAATTCTTATTACTCCTTTCCTGCTCCAAACCAGATTTTAGCAACAAAAAGAAGAACATCATTTTCTTACTCAGTATATCTCTTCCACATGTGTTTAAGTCATATCTGGTTTCTTCACCAACTAGAAACATCTATTTCCTTTTAAAATCCTAACCTGTCCTTGAGATGCAGTTGTAGGTTGTAAGCTAGATTTCATGGGGTCTCAAGGCAGCTGTTAAAGCTAACTATAAAGTCTTTTTTGACACACTGAAAAGTATGTCAGAGGGGAAAAAAAAACTGCTTAATTTTCAGATTCCACACAGAGATTTCACAGATTCCACACTGGCATGGGAAGGGTCAAGAAATCACATTTTCAGATATGAAGGGCATAAATGGAATCCACTGAAAATAGATGAAACCTTAGAAATGGAACTGCTATTGTTATCTTTCAAGCATCATTTTTGTTGCTTCTTTGTAAGAGTATCCACCAATAGTAACAGAAACCAAGAGTTTTCTGTAACAAGGGTTTATTGCATTTGTAGGCCCTCATTTCACTAACACCACAGGGAAGAATGTCTGGGATGTCTGTTTGTTCTATTTAATTTTGTCATAAAAAGCAGGAGCATCATTGGGGATAATCTAGAAAAGGTGCTTATCCTCTAATACAACCCTTAGTCCTGGTTTACTTTCCAAATACGAATTTTTATTTT
>VZTL01067910.1:0-35495 GCA_013400535.1 Scopus umbretta | reverse complement strand
TTTTTTTTTTTTTTTAAAGTGCTGCTTGCAGTGAGACTCGGCTACCTAGCAGGGACTCAGGAATCCAGTAAAGGTCTGGCTGGAATATAAAACTCAAGCTGGTGTGCCTGTTATACACTATAGGGATCCAAACTGTGGATTAAATCAAGTTTGAATTCAGCCCATTGCCTTTGATTGTTTGATTCCACAGAATTTATTAAATTAATAAATCAGAAAATCCTTAATTAACAGTGAGCAAACAATGACTATAACTTCAGTTACACCTGTGTATAGCTCAGTGCAAAGACCTCATTAGCGAATGCACCACTGCTCCAGCAAGAGGTTCTTTTTTTGTAAATGGAAGCATTTAAGGCTGCAGAAAAACAGTTCTGTTCCTTCTGTTCCTCTCATTTTCATGTTTTAAATAACCATATATGCAAGTTGTTGTGGGTTGTTTTTTTTTTTTTACTAGCATGAGAAAATACGAGGTGGTTTTGTTTTTTTCCTGTCCACTTTGTAATGCTTTGAAGAAATAGAAAGACAAACAGTATTTGCATCTTGAAAATTTTCTACAATTTTTCTACAACTGCAGTTTTGGAGCATCTTCAAAGTGACCTAATAGTGCAATTCTGAAACTTGCTTCCTGAGTGCTTTGAAAAGCAGAGGAGGTAATGTGTCTGCTGGCCGTGATGAAGTAGTATATATCTGAAAGACCTTCCTCAAAGTTAAGACTTATGTATAGACTTGTGGTAAACACCTTTACAGACAATAGATATCACAGCAAAAATTCTTTCTTAGATTTAACTGAGTTATCTCAGTGACTTGAAAAGCTAGCTTTAAAAACATTAAAATCCCTCAGAGGTGGCTGGAGTCAGGCATCTGGGAGGTGGGTGCCTTTGCTCTGGTCCTCACTGTTGTTCTTCTCTCTTCGTTGTATAGTATCAAGTTGTTATTAGGAGCAGACCACCAAGTTCCCTTCTCACCTGTGTGCATGCCCATCAAAGGCTGTCATTCTGGCTCTATGACTCCTATGTTTCATTAAAGTTGTGTCCAAACTAAGCAGATGGGAGTCCTTAGGGTCTCTTCTTCTCAGATATATATAATGCTGTGAGCTCATAAATGTGTAGGTGAATTAGCTTAGCTGCAAATCTTCTGCAAACGGATGAGCATCCTATTCCTGGGCACCTGCAGGACCTCAGTAGTGAAGATTTGATGAGCACCTAAAGTAGTAAGATCTGAGCTCTGCATGCTTAAATAGGGAATTTTGGGGGCCTCGTCCTGAATTTAAGCATCCACTCTTGTCTTCCTTGGAGACTCTGTGAGACTGTCTACCTGGTCACAGGGTACTGTAGGAGTTCCTTCTTGTCATGCGACTGGCCAAGGAAGACGCACCCCATGCAGGTGTCTAATGAGGTGGGAAAGGGGACACCTTGGTAGCCTGAAGCTGTTCGATTGCTGAAAATGTGAGTGCCTTAACACCCAGCCCTGGGAAAAGTGACCGTCTCATAAACTGGGAATTCCCTGTGGAAGACGCACCTGGTGGGAGGAAAAACGGCTCCTGCCGAAGCCAGAAAGGTAAGCACCGAAAGCTGGGAGGGAAGTTGCTGTCCCATGGCTGTATATGTGGCCACTCATAATGGAGTAAAAGGATGGTGACTCTGGGCAACTGGGAAAAAGTTTAATACCTCTAAAATCCCCCATGATGAGCATGAAGCAGAGAAGAAACGAAGTAAACAAGGGCTGAGACAGCTGTATCCTACCAGTGCTTGAAATGCACATTTTTCACAGGGTACAGATTTCTCACATGTTTATCGCTTGGGTGAAATACAAAAGTGACTGAACTTTGAAATGTGAAACTTGTTATTTCTAAACTTCCTAATAAGCAGGACAGTGAAAGCTCCTTTTAGAAAAGTGCTTGTGAAATTGGTCTTCTCAAGCAGAAGTGGTCTGCTCTGAGGGGTCTCCTGACCATGTCTGCCTCCCACAACCCATGTCTCTGCCTCTCTCTATTCTGTGGAAGATAAGGACTATGAGAAAAATGTATGTATTTTGGTGTATAGTCTTGCTTTAATACATCATTTCAGCAATACCATACTTTCTCACATTCCTATTTATAAAATGAATAGTCCTATTTTTATTACTGCTTTTTATTCTCCATTTTTTCCATCTATAAAAAGTTTTAGTGTTGCTTGAATAAGTTTGAATGCCATTTTGTTTTAATATGTATGGAAACAAAACTTTATCTTCATGTAAACTCTCTTTTAATTCGAAATAGTGTATTATAAAGTACAGCCAGACAACTAAGTTTATTCTTGCCTCAACTCCACCGAAAGCCCTGGAGTTTCACCAGGAACAGATTTGGACCAGAAGGCCTAGAATATAGTTACAATATATTCATTTTCTCATGCCTCAGAAATGGACTGTTTACGCGCCAAGCTGTAAAGTGATATTCATGATGACTGAAGCCTGAACAACATTAAAATATCCAGATCCTCTGCTCCAAATCCTCTGGTATCCGAAACTGTTCCTTTCCTTTCAAAAGGAGGGGGCTACTGCTGCTGGGGGTAAACAAGGGCAGGGGCACAGCTTTCGTACTCAAGCTTCAACAAGGACTAGCCTAGCTAACACCGAGTCTTAACTGCAGGGAGCCTGGGTCTAAGGTGCTGCCCCAGCCCTGAAGGCTGCCCGGCGCCCTCCCCACCAGCTCTGCCTTCCTGCTCCTGCAGCAGAAGCTTCGTGGGTTGACCCTTTCAGCTCAGCAATCCTTGGGAGATTTGCTGTACCACCCGCCAAAAACCCCTTTTGAGAGCAATTTTTCTTTAAACGGAAAGGACTGTGGAAAATTGCTTTTTATTGCGATTATAATGGATACAGCGGTTCACACAGCTTGCAGCATGCTTGAGAGCCAGGGCCCACACTCTCTTCATGCACTATGGAATATCAAGTACAATCATGTTTTCTGTTTTATTTGGCCATGATTTCCAGAAGTAGGAGCTTGAAATTACGCTTACAATAACTGCAGTGATTTTTTGATGGTCTTGACTGCCAACCAGCTCTTCCTGAATACCAGGATAGGTAGTAAGTGCAAGGAATTCTTGAAGATCTCTTGCTTTGGAGCCTTTTTTTTTTTTTTTTTTTTTTTTAAAGCTTTGCCCATCTGTATATTTAAAAATAGTATAGTCAGAGAGAGAAAATTTTGCTGAACAGATGATAAAACCATTCACTTTTTAAAAACAAATTTTAGAATCATTAAAACAAAATCACTGTGTATGATGTGACGAAGTTTATTTTTACATCTTTTTGAACCAGTGGAAATACCTATGCATAGACAAACTAACATATGCAAGTTTTAGCAAGTTCAAGGCTTAAAAATAGAGGCAAGGAGTTCTTTCATTATGATTATAGTGATTTGAGGGAGGGAAGAGAAACGGTATATAAGTATTACCAAGTTATTTATGTAAGCTGACATAGGACAACTTTGTCTGGAGATTGGTCATCCTATGCTTGACTGACTCTTCAACCCCCAATTAATTTTTATTATAAATAATCCTGGCATGTTGGGTGTAAATGCCCATAGTGTCTCTGGCAAAGCCTTTCCACAGTAGCTTTATTTTCATATCATTGCAGGCAACTGTTTTGGAAAGCTCAGGAACTTCACTAGAGAGCTTAGATGCTCGTGGCAGACAGTAGCTCTGCAAGGGTGAGGTTCTGCATGTTTTATGGATGTGAAGAACTCTGTTGGATTCTGATCTTGAAGGTCCCTTGGTCAAAAGTTGTGAGCAACACCTACAACTCTTCTTCTTCTAATTCCAGAAAGAAATGTGCCTGGAAAATATTTTGTGTTTTATAAATACTTTTAGATTCCTGATTCTTGTTTCCTTTAGAAAAAGAGAAAAGCCATGTATAACGCAGTTGAAAATATGGGTTATCTGAGAGCTGCCTGCACTGTAAAAATTAGAGCAGCAAACGAGCATCGCTCCAACATTGAACAGTCCTGGGACTTGGCTGAGCCTTCCGTCACACACAACATGAAGGTGCTGAGCTGCTCTACACAACACGGTCTTCCCTGGTGTCACCCTGTAGAGAATGCACACCTGGGATGGGGATTTCAAACGGTAGCATTTCAGTCTGCCTGGAATATGCCTGTGCTGCCTTTTAAAATATCCCAAGAGACCGGAAACACCCAATACGTTGTGTAGAATCATAGAATGGTTTGGGTTGGAATGGACCTTTAATGGTCATCTAGTTCAACCCCCCTACAAAAAGCAGGGACATCTTTAACTAGATCAGGTTGCTCAGAGTCCTGTCCAACTTGACCATGAATGTTTCCAGGATGGGGCATCTACCACCTCTCTGGGCAACTTGCTCTAGTGTTTCACCACCCTCATCAAAAATTTTCTTCCTTAAATCCCATGGGCCAGTGCAGTCCCAAGCTGGTGGGCTCCACTCCAGGGACTACATGCAGTGGGGTTTTCTGCCTGGATAATTCCAAATTTTCCAGTGACGTCTGTGTTCAGACAGGACTCGGCCAGGTCCTGAGCTGACATTGGTTCTGTTCTGCATGGCAGACTGGCAGGCCTGGCTTCTAATTTAGAGCTGGAAGTGGCGAGAAGAGCTTCTGGATTAATTATGACACTTGTAATTCTCCCACTACAGTTAAATGAAATGAAGCAATTGGTAAGAGAACAGGAAAAAAAAATAATCCAATCCATATTGAAAGCATATGCTGTACATCCCAGCCAAATGTGACTCAAATAGCTGTAGCCTGAAAATTGGAATTTATAAGCATAACACTGATCCAGCAGAAAGTGTAACGCATCAATGCTTATAAAATTAGAAATAATTCAGCAGCACTCAGACATAAGAGTACTATGATCTATTTTCTTTTGGTCTCAATAGAAGTGCCTACCTTCAAGTGATGCCCTACACTTGCGTGAGGTTTCACTGTTCTGGCTTCTCCAGAGGCGGCTGCTGCAGCTGAGGCCCTTTTGGGTGCAGGAATTCAAAGCTGAAGAATCCTTTTTCCAGTGGGATTATTCTTTTTATAAAGCTCCGTGTGTGTGCTGGAAAAGCAATTTATTTTGTCACTAACACGGGATAAAGCATCATTATGCTACTCAGCTGTCACTGGGGAGTATTTGGAAATGGTAAATCTATTTTGGGCTCAGTAGTAGTTTTAATTATGGCAAAAATGTTTCCAGTCTGAATAAAAAAATTAGAAAGTGCAGGACAAGGTCTGATTTTTTTTCAAAAGTTCTGAAATTTAAGGGACAGATTTTCTAAAGAATGTAGGATTTAAAAAAAACAAACCCTGTTTCTCTAAAATGTTGCCATGCAGAATTTTAAATATATGACTTAAAAAAAAAAATCAACTGTACTATTTAAAGTATTGAAATCTATAGGAGTTAGGCACTTTTCAAAATCCTACGGCAGGCAAAGGCTCAAATTTTCCAGTGGGATTAGGTGTTTAAGTATATTTGAGAATCAGGCTCCAGAGCCACAAGGGGGGGTTAGGGATCCCCAGTGCCAAGTGCGTTGCCTAACACTACAGAACGCTGAAAATACGGGAAATTCAAAACATGCAGCGAGGCACCTGGGTCCCAGTGTAATGGCTGGGAACACACTATGCAAAGCAGGCCTCTGCTTAAATAGCAAGAAGAACTTGATGAAGAACATGTCTTACTTAAATGTCTTAATCTGGATTTGGAATATAGTGACTTCCCCCAGTCCAGATTTTTCTTTCACGTGCCTGAGCCCTGCATTTCATGGGCTAAGCGGGAATAAACACTTCATTTATAAAGTAGAAGGGGGGTGTGAGGTTGTTCCCCTTTTGTTAAATAGGTTATCACTTAGAGCACTCGCTCATGATGAGTGAAGATGAGTCAGTGCCTTTTTCAGCCTACATCGAAGGGAGTGCTTTGATTAAGAGAGAAGAGGGGTTTTGGGGGCATGGTGTCTTCAGTGCTTATTTGAGCTGCTCCACTGCATCAACTAAAAACTGGGTTGTCCTTCCTGCAGCTCGCAGGATGATTTTGGCTTCTCAGACATTTAACGTACCCCTAAATCAACTTCCTGCTTCCTTTTTCCCCAAGTTGTGGGGTGGATGAATTGTGTGGCCTGTGATCCCTTTTTTCTGAAGGGCTCTGTGGGACCTTTTTGATCATGTGGCTGGAAGCTTAGCTAGTAAACGGCTAAATTGCTGATGTTCTCCATCCTGCAATGAGAGCACACTCTGTCCTGTGAAAAGACCACTTTTGTGTGCTCAGGCATGTGATGGGACCAATCTGCTCATCCCGACTTTCAGGTGTGTCCCTTGTGTGACGAGATATGTGTTTTGGTCATGAAGGAGGCATACTGCCCATTGTGCAGAATAGGCAGGGTTAGGACTCAGAGCCCATGAAAGCTTCCTCACCAGGCTGTGCGGATATCCCAGACCAGGAGCTTTGCAACCACTGGGCTGCTGCAGAAGGTGGATCTTTGCTCGCATGCGGGGCTGCAAACTGGAGCCCCTGTGGCAGGAACGGCCATTGACTCTGCTGTGGCCTGGGAGGGAGTATGAGCAGAGGTAACAGGGAGGTCCTAATCCACCACAACTGTTTGCTGAGTGACTCACGTAAATATTTCTAGACCTTTTTTGCTTTCTAGAGGAGGTCTCCTTGCCAAACGTGATCCTCCTGGGACAAGCTGAAGCTCTAGTATGATTGCAGCAAGGCTTCTGATGAATATCAAGTGTACATACTGGAATAGCAATGTATAATAACTTATGCTCTGCCTTTGTCAAGTATCAGAGAAGGTCTGTTTCCCAATGGTGACCATGTACTTTGAACAGTCATGTCCAAGAAAGATGAACAGGTTTATTACACATAGTAGCTGCTGCAGCAACCCAGGCCATCAAATGAGAAAGAGAAATCTGTGTTACCTATAGCTATTTGTGATCTCTGTTGTTGAATTGAACGATGACTATATGGGAAGCAGGTTAACGAACTGAGGATGAAATGGCATCAGCAGTTAGCTCAGGCACACATGCTGGAGCATGTGGAGTTACGTCTGTTGAATTACTGAGAAACTTCAGCTGCAAAGCGCAGTGTTGCTGGGACACGCTGTAAGGACTGGGGAGCGCCCTGGGATCCTGCAGCAGAGCACAGCATGTAGTGGTCTTTTTTCCATTGCTCAAGTAATTGCTGGCTTGAATACCCTCAGAATGAATGTGTGTCTGGGCAGCCACTCATGGGATAATGCTGAAGGATACAACAATGTGCAGGCAGATTTTTTTTTTTTTTTTTTGTCCTCTCTCTGCACCATAGGCAGTATAATTTGGTATGATTCCCTATATGTCTGTACTTTTCTGGCACGAGCATTTGTCACTTTTTTTTTAAAAAAAAACAAACCAAAACCAAAACCCTGTATCCTTTAAAGTCTTGTGATGAAGTGCAGTGACTTAAAGTGGTGGCAGTCACCCATGTCAGATTCCTGGGATTTTCCACGTTTAAGGATGCTAAAGCAGCAATGTCTGTCTTGCAATACACAGGATGTTTCTAACTGCTTATCCTGCTTGTACCTGGCTTATCTCTTCCCCCAAAGGAAAAACTGTTTGAAAAGCATACACTGCCTTAATAAATCCATCTGCTATTACTAATGCATGACAAAGAGCCAGGGTGCCACTTATACTTTTCAGAAGTTGTGATGTGGAGCGGCAGCAAAATGCACAAAACAACTTTCCATCTGAGTCACTGGGGAAATAGATTAATGAATGTGGCTGCTGTCCTCACGCATTTAAAGTGAGCCCTTTTTATTGCTGCTTCCCAATCTTCTCAGTTATAAATAATGCTGATATACCATATGGTACTCTCCAAATTATGGTTCCCTCCACAGTCCTACTTTGAAATTTTGGACTTCATCAGATTAAACTGTCCTTTAATCTCATTCTCACATTCTCCAGGACTTTGTTCTGCAAGAATTAGGAATTATGTTGGAGTAATGATGGGCAGAACTAAGTTCATTATATGGCTCCACTCTAGCTAGGAAATGTCTGCAGCTACAAAAAACTTACCAGTCAAAATCAACATGACAAATTATAGGAATATTTAAAATAAAACAAACCAACAAACAAACCTGGCTGTTTAGATTGTGTTTTAAAACTGCAAACAGGAAATCAGTTAATAAGGGACACTTTACAGGGAACTACAGAAAGGCACAGAAATCTTTTAAAAAATAGCAAATTAAAAGGCAGAGAGTGCCAAACCCCACCCTCAGAGATGACCCAGACTGTTCTGACCACTTGGCTTGCTGCAGCGGGTTAAATCATAATTTATCAATTTAAGAATTCCTATTTGTAACTTGATTCATGACATTGATAAAGCTGTGGTCAGCCCTCCTGAAATTATTAGTCCTGATGTGACTTTGCACCCAAACTTCCAGCTGCCTGTTCCCGTCCCCTTTCCATTTACTGATCGTGTGCCAGGCTGTTTAACAAGCGTATTTGTGACATACAGAGCAGTTGTCCGCAGCAGAAATGCTCAACTGGGAGGAGTTGTTTGATCCAGGCCTCCATTTGCTGGGCTGTGTAATAGTAGCACAGGGTAAATCATGCCACACCTGCAACTCTAGTCACACGAGGGGTAAGGGGCCAGGCAAAGTGGGTATGAACACGGGACTGCAGTGGCCACTTGCCTCTTTTGGGGAAGTGGGTGATGTGAGAACTTCTCTGGTTGGCATTCAGGGTCATCAGGGAGGGTGAAACAAGGTGAGATGAGAAAGGGTGCTGTCAGGAAGAGCAAGCTTCCAGAAATGTCCTCATGGAAGCTGATGCACTGGTAAATGTTCATACCCTCAGGGTTATCAACATCTGAGGGATTATCCTGAAAAAAAATCTCATTTTGTATCTTAAATAGTTAAAAGGAAGGATTTTCCTAGCTGCTGTGATGCCTTTGGGATCTAGTCCTTTGATCTCGCCTCTACTTATAGGCACCTGAATATCTTAGAAAAACTGTCTGTAAGATCTCAATTCAATAGGATATTTCTGTGCATGGCCATCAGTGATGGCATGGACTCCGTGGTGAAGCCAGGGGCATGCATTATAAATCCAGGTGTGTGGTTGTGTACCTTGGGCTACAGAAGGCAATAATTTCTTCTATTTTTGAGTACCATACATGGCAATGAAGTTTTGGTCTGTGATTGTACCTTTAAGAGATAATCAGTACCTAATAAATAATAGCACTTTAAAAGTGCTAAAAAAGCAGAGTTAGTCATATGCTGATTGCATAAGTGTAATTTTGTTGCCTTTTTTATAGTATCTTAAGATCTGTACATGTGATAATTTGCTATTGTATCTAGTTTTATACTGGTAAACTTTCTGCAGAATGATTTATGATGTTATGTGCCATCTGCTATGAATTTTGGTAAAATTAATTTAACCTGCCTAGACATGGTTAGCATTTTCAGTATGAAGTTGGTTTCTGGAGTATTTTCTTTTAGCAAGAGGCAGGTGGTGCTTCAAACACTCAGGGAATGGATTTCAGACAGAGTTTGTATTTGTCTTTTTAGAGGGTTTGGGGATCTAGTTGTAAAGTACTGCGCTGGATTGCCATTTCGTGAGCAAATAGTTCTCCAGACACAGAACCTGCTCGCTTGCTTTTGATTTTCTTTGAAGCATCACAAACCCTTTAGCTTAAGCTTAAAGGTATAAAATAGAGTGACTGTGCCTCTACGGGAAAATTGGCAGCGTTTGACCTCAGGGCAAGTATACGGGACAGAAAGGAGGATTAAACATTGTACGGACACTGCAGCCGTACAAGGCAGCACGTATATACGTGCAGTGAGGAAATGTGTGTGTGCAGTAAGCAGAGCATCCTATTAGTTTTCCTATTAGTTCTTCTCAAAGCAATTGTTAGAAGGCACCAGGTGAGAGGTTAGAGTAAATGGAATCTTTTTTTTTTGGCAGTATAAACATTTGTTTTGCTCAAGTTTTAATGAAATAATGTCTTGGTTCTTTTGCCTGTATGTCTCTCTTGGTCTGTTAGGCAGACTAAGCTCTGCTTGTTGGCGTTTTGTTGTTAGTGTTGTTTTGTAAATGAAAAAAAGAAGGAAATGCTCATTATGCAAAGCAAAATGTATGTAAAATACAGGGAGCTATTTTGTGTACTACATGGTTTGCTTTTTTTAAAACAAATCTTCCTTTCCGTATTGTTTTCAATATATGCATGCCCAGAAGAAACTCGTTCTTGAGAGGTCTAAGTAGCAACAGCCTTGAGTAGATCACCTGAATCCCCTTTACCAGCAGCTCTCAAATTTGAGAGGGGATGCAAAACTCCTCTGGAGGAGGGAAGGGGTAAAATAAAAAAAAAAACAAACAGACAATGTTGTATATAAAACCTCAAATTCTACTTCAGTCGGAAATTGCTCTTTAGCAATTTAAGATAATTGAATAAATAGCTTAAAAAAAGATAACACTTTTAGAAAGTAATCAAAATTGTATAGGAATCCCATCATTCCTTTTTCTTGGATAAATAATTGGAGATAAATAATTGGAGAAAATTTAGAAAAGAGGAGGCTGAAATAAAAGGTTAGGTGTCACACTGGAGTCACTAGTGAAGTCCTGCAGGGATCTGCGCTGTGTAGCACATTCGTACGTGATCTGGAAAAAGATGTGACTGGCAAGGAGAAAAAGTTTATTGATGTTAATAAATCAGTGTAGTAAATAATAAATAATAAATCAGGACTGTCTGTAAGAACTGCAGAAGAACTTCATGGGACTCAGTGACTGGCTGTTAAAATGGCAGATGAAAGTCAGTTTTGAGAATTGTAAAATGATGCACATGGGGGAAAAACACTGCTAACTTCACATATAAAATTGTGGGTTGTCTGACCAATTGCCACTCAGGAAAGAGATCTGAGAGTTATAATAAATGGTAGTAGGTGTTATAGAGAAAGAGATAATGAACAATCAGAAAATATCACTATGCTATTATACAAATCTCAGTGTACCCTCAGACTATACAGTCTCCTCTAGTACTCCCGTCTGAAGACTTACGTAGGAGAAAAGATTCATGGCAAGGCAATAAATGTAACCACAGATTCCCAAATGGCTTCTTCGCAAGGAATGTAGGTTGCAGAGTAACCTAGGACTTCTGTTTTCTTTTTAATTCTTACCATTTATCCAACATCAGAAGACTGATGACTCAAGGGAGATGCAGGTCTATAACAAAAGACCTAGAGAAAAGATAAGGGCATGATAAAAGACATGAGTGCCACAGAAAGGCAGAGAGGGAATGATTGTTTAATGTCCATCCCAGTCGAGCAACCAGGGGGCACCAAACTAATTAAAAAAATTTAAAAAGTCAGTTCAAAACAAAAGGAAGTGGTTCTTTGCACCATGTGTAAGTAAAATGTGAAACTCTGCTGCAGGATGGGTAGTTGCTGGAAACACTGGCTTCAAAAAGCCTTAGAAAAATTAATGTAAGAGAAATTAATCAAGGGCTACTAAACACAATGACACCTGCTTTTGGTTCAAGAAGCTTCTGAGGCAGCTCCAAGCTGCTGGAAGCTGGAAGACAGTTATGGGGGTGGGGGGTGGCTCACTGCAATGCTCGCCTCACCTTCCGCTCTTTGGAGCTGGATTACAAGGCTCCTTAGCCCTGGTTTCAGCCCGTGTGATCACTCTGATCTTTAATGTTCTGTTCTCTTGAAACCAAGAAAATACATATCACCAGACAGTTTTATAGCCAGGTAGCATGCAATTTCCTAGAATTACATCCTAGCAGTTGTTGATTCAATATCGTCTGTATGCTACAGACGACGTGTGGACATAGTACTTTGTCTCAGTTATTGCCCATTCACTTCATACAGCCAGTTTGCTTGGCTTCTGTGCACTAATTTTTGGCAGTTACTGTCCCGATGGTAAATGTGTTTGTCAGCTAGATTGTTGCATTGTGTAGCCTCTAAAGTCTGGGCTTCCAATCTGATCTATTCATCTACGTTCCCTCTGTAGTGAATGAAGAAAGAGAGGCATTTCCCATTAACAATATTCTGAGATGGGAGAAGTATAAATACCCAATCTATTTTCTTCAGTGACAAGTTAGGAATAGAATGTTCCTACAGACAAACCAAGAACCCACAATACTTTCAATGGGGAAGGTGAGAGAAAAGTTTTATGCTGCTTCACTGGATGAGGCAGAAACTTGTTAAAGCTGGGGTGGGAATGAAGACTGGCAATGCAAGGGGGAGAGGGATGGAGGAGGATGATTGGAAAATTCTTCTGCTGTCTTCACTGGGAAAAAAAAGTATTCTATTGTGTCAGTAACCCTTACACAGATGAGGTGAATCACCCCTTGGAGATAATTGTTCCCTCCATTAACTGCAGAGGCTCATGCTTGGCTTAGACCAGAAACCTCTATTTTAGTGAGATGTTAGCTGCAATTAATCACACCTTCACTGACACTGGCCTCTGAAAAAAATAATGTCAGGTGTTCTGACTGACTCCTGAGTCACTTCAGCCACTTCAACAGTTACTTTTACAGTCAGAGAAATCTGTCAAATCTTCATCTGATTTGACATTTGGAAGTATTCTTTTTTTCCTCCTATATTTTATCCAGCTTTGAAGATTGTCATTTTTTGACTCTTGGCTTACAGAGCAAATTTGCTTTAAGATTGCACTCATCTCCTTAGTAAGCCAGATCAGTATTCCTTCTGATTAGCTGAGCTAAATAATTTACTAAAGGCAAGATGACTGCTTCTAAATCATGCTTTGGAGGTGTCCTAATAGTTATGCAGATAACTGTCAAGGGTTCATTAGCTCAGCAAAGAATCTGGTTGGAAACTTCAGTATCTCACGAAAATCACTTGCACTTTCATTAGAGCCAATGACTTATTTCTCACATCCTTGCTCCATTCAGATTTAAGCTAATCATCCTAGCTTTAGCCAGGGACACAGGGAAGAAACTGGGCTCAGCTGCAGCAGCCTCAGTGGAAGACTTGTTTGTCTTGTGAAAGTTGCCAGTGCTTGGACTTTACCACTGGAGCCTGCTGAAGGTAGGACTGTTTTGTCATCCTGGCTGCCTTCTTCTGGTGATGTCCTTTTCTCTTTCAAATGCTGCTGCCAGTTTTCTGAGGCTTCCTGTATTTATCAAGCTGGTGCTTCTTGGGTATTGCCTTCTCCCAGGTCTTTCAGAGAGAAAGCTGCTTGAGAAGAGAAGCTGTGGTGTACAAATGGTAGCTCCTAGTTTGTTTTCCCTACTGAAAAAAAGGAAAACTTTCAAATACCTGCATATTTAAGCTAACTATCAAAACCTTGGTTAGAGTTTGGGGAGAAAGAGCTAAAAATTATAGTGTGTCTAGAAGGGGAGAAATAAAATGCCTCTACTGCTAGTCCACAGACACACCTGGTTCTAATGATCTGGGACTGTGTTCGGGTGTCACTCTGAGGAAGGCAGTGCCAGGCAGTGGTACAGACTGTTAGCATCTTTGAGAAAATCACAGCTACAAGGGAAACCTAATGTGATGACTACCTTCGGCAAGTTCCCCCCCTGAAAACAGAGCAGCTGCTGCAGTGTGAGACTCACGACTTGCATCCAATGGTTGCTGCACCAGGTTCACAAAGACACGTGCTTCATGCCTCGTTCACTTCAACGCAGGCGATACGCTTGCCTGATGGCGCTTTGTGTAACTTTTTCACCAGCGCATGTATAATCTTCAGCAGCACCACCAGCAGGCGTAGTATGATCGGACCCCGACTGTGTGCTAATCATATTAAGCGATATTTACATTAACCACAGAATTCTTACCGAGGTAAGAATATTGCTTGTATTGCTGTTAGCCTATTGCTATTCGCCATTCTTCGCACACAAAGCATTCACTCGTGTGGTATTACAGCACGTGTTACATGGAGCCTTTTTTGAACGGTCCATTCACTGTGAAACGTGTGGAAATATGCTGGATGGATGTTGCATACATCTATGCGTGTCTGCTTTTTAATGCTAGTAGAAGAAGGACTCCACCTTTTAATGCTAGTAGAAGGAGGACTCTGCCGCAATGACACTGGAATGAGCAGCTGAAGATGCTATGAACGTCGGTTTACACTAGGCGTCTCCCTTAGCGTATTTATTGATCTGAGAGCTGTACGATGCCACTGCCCAGCTGAACATAGTCAAATACAGGTAAGGACAACTGGATTTATTCGTTTAACGGAGCTGTAAACTTGCTATGTATACAGAGGAAACAAATCTAACATATTTTGGAACAAATTATTGAAATGGTGTAGTCGCTGCAATACAAAAGGGTGGAGATATAGTTGCTAAAAATACTGCTAAAAGAGACCTAGTCAGCATCTACGTTTTAGTCTGCATTAATTGTTGCTTAAGCTCCCTTCTGGTAAGCAGTCAAGTCTATGTTTTCCTTTAGGGGCACTAAGACCCAATGGTAAATAGTTTAACTTCTTTCTGTCAATGCTACAGACAAGATAAGCACCGACATGCACAAAACAGAGGCTTGAACGGTGGTGCTGGTGTAAGTTCTGCACCTGAAACACGAAGTGAGAGAGAAATTAACAGTCTTCTGCACGTTTGGTCCTTAAGAGTTTAAGAAAGGTTCTTGGTTTCTCATTGCTTATTGTCAATAACTTTGAAATAGAATTTTGAAAAAAATGAAACATTGGTTCCTGATGTCTTTTTATAATACAAACATTTCCAGACTGGATGGCTGAAGGCTCTAACTCTGTGTTAGGATATTGCCAGGGCTTGGTTCCACATTTCCATCTCTGAAATCCCAGACAGACATGGATCTGCGTGCCAGACATGCTGAAGCTTCTTCACCTGCACAACTCACCTGGTCAGTGCGTGCATGGTAACCCTGACCTAGGGCACCGTGTGTAAATTCACTGTGCAGTGCCTTCAAGCAGCTCTAGATGTCCATTGGTTCCAGACAAGGAGCTGTTGTTTCAGCCAGAGGAGATTATATGGCTGTTCCACAATCAGTGTCATCGTATGTATTGCTTTGTCAGCAGGGAACTGAATGAAGGTGAAAATCATCACCTGCTGAAAAAGAGCTGATTCAGAAAAGAGGGAACATTCTCGGTGTACCCTGACAATTTATTTTTTTTTTCAAGATTTAGCTGCTATTCTTCTACTCCCTCAATGTATTTTTTTTTTTCCTCTGTATTCCTCATGGGTAGTTAAATTATTCTGTGGGGGGGAAGAAAGACAGCTGACTATGGTGGCCATGAGAGGGCAGCTGACAGACAGGGAGTGCAGGTGAAGTAGCAAGAGAACTCCAGGAGGTAGACCTGGCAAAGCCTAAATGCCATAGCTGGCTGAGGAGACTGCAAGTGTCACTGCTCTGCTAACAGAAAAGTCACGTGAAAGAAAGGGAGGGGAATACTGCAGTGGGAGAGTTGGAATAGCTTTGTGGTGATACTTGGGCTCTAGTCAAAGGGAATTTGGGGAGGAAAAAAGTCTGGGGATTAGATACGAGTAGACTTGGGATAGGAGAGAGATCAGTGGGAGAAGTATCTTTAAATTACTCTCATCTGAGGTGGACTCACCCTTACCCACAAAATTGTTCATGGCTACCTAAACATACCCAGGATTCTTCCTGTGCTATTTCTCATTTTAGCTAGGCATCTTGCCTTATTCTTACCAAAACTTGCTACTAGAGAAGTGGCTTGTCCTCCCAACATGGAAAAGTGTCTTTAAAAAATAATATTCTATATTCCTGGAGAAGTTTTCACGCATGTGTGAAAAATTGTAAGTATTTTCCCCTTTCTGTAGCACTGGACTGGCTCCTCTCCGTACTTCAGAAGTTATACTGTTTGTCTTTTACATTTCTTTCACTTCAACAGAAATGCTAGAGAAGTGACTCCTGGGATACAGCTTTTAATTGGACCAGTTTACAACCCAATCCCAGCCTCCCAGCTGGATTATTACAAGTGCAATAGTTGGTCTGGTTTGGGATGTCAAAAATGAAAAGGTTAGGTAAGGTTTACAACTTTCAGGTTTAACATTGGGTTTTCCTTGAAATAAACATGAATTTGTGGGTCTATAAAACGTGTCCACTTTGGGGAAACACACTGAGAACTGCTGGTGAGGAGGAACTGTGATATGACTAATGAAGAAACTCTCTGTAACACTGGGATGTGTTTGGGTGTCACCTTTTGCAGACAGAACTCGGCTTCATCCAAGCCTCAGAACGAGGAAGGAAGGAGGAAAGAAGGGAAGAGGTATTAATCTATCCTATCAGCTCTTCGTGGTTTTGACAAAAGTAAGTGCAATTGCTGCATCATATGCTTCCCTTTTGGTCAGAGGAGTTGATAGAGTGAAACTAACTATAAGAAAGTAAATTAAAAACAGAGTGGAGATTAAATCCTTATGGGACTTTTTCGCTTGGATTTTGGCTGCTCCTTATACACATCTTCTGCTTTTGTAGTCTTTTTACTCAATCCTAGGTAGCGGCAGGCTTCTAGATTTCAGAACTGGTCAAGTTTTGTTATGACTCTTGGTATCACAAATTCCTACATTAAGAAGTTTGGTGGCTTTCATTTTTGTGCATCTCTGTAACAAAAATCAAAAGCAATTGTTCATCTTTTTGGCTGCATGTATTGTAAAATGCACACACACTAGCGCAGCCTCACAGGTGGCAGTACAGACTTCTGCTATTAGCATTCATAGACTGAAGCTTGTTGCAGTCTGGTGCTGTGTATACCACAACCAAAGCATTTTGCTAACGATAACCTGCGCTGAGCTCTTAAATTTCTTAGAACGTTTCAGAACAGACGTCTGTAGCAACGGGAACCTCCTTACAAAACAAATCACGTGTTAGGCCTATCAGTCATCTGAGCTATGAGGAGAGGTTTTAGACCAGAGAATCCAAACACTGGTGGCTGGATAGTTATTTATTAGGAAGCCGTGTATGAGTGAAACAGCAAAAAACCCCCGAAGACATTCCTTACTTCAAGCTAGTAATTTAGTTTGTTTGGTCAGTAGCTCTGCTTTATAAACCCTTTTACAGGATGCCTTCTCCTGTTTTAAGATAGATCTCGGAGACAGGTGGAATGAATTGCATTCGAGGGATGCCTCTAACTCTCTGTTGACCATGGAAACAATCAGCGTACGCTTCGCAGCTTGCTTTTAGACAGCTGAAGGTAGAGGCAAAGAATCCATCAAACATATACCTAAATCTTTTTTTTTTTTTTTCCCTAGTTCAGAGCACAAGACCGCATTCGCTTCATGGACAAGAAGGGTGAGCCTGGGTCTGCTTGCAAGACTGAACACGTCCCTAATTCGTCCTGACCTTCTCATGGACAAGCATAACGGGCTGTATTTCTCATCAGACATATATCGCAGCAGGCAGCACATTCTTGCAAATTGTCCCAGAATACTCTCTGTGTTTGAAACTTGTTTTGTTTTATTGAGTGCCGGATATGGAAATGGTCTCACTAATGCTTATGCAGGGACAGTACTACTTCTAGCTGATAATCCTCTGCTTATATATGGAAGGATCCCCTTTGCTCTTCTAGACACAGTTCTGCATTAGAAGATTGTTCGGTTCAGTCTTCTTTTATTATCCCATTTTCAGAAAGATTCAGAAAATATTGCTACTGTCTAAAACAGTCTCTTATCCTGTAATAAAATACATCTGCTATGAGCAAAATAACTATTTAAAAATCTGAAATTATGCTTAAAATCCTGTATTATTTCAAACACAGGCAAAACCACCCTTCTTCTTGTTTATCTTTTTTTTTTTTTTTTATTCTAGGCACCTGGTTTGTTCATGAGATCTTATGCTCATTTAGAACTCTGAAATCCCTAATGGGAGTAGACGAGTAAACAGTTTCTTTTCCTGCAAATGTGGCATATAATGTTGTGCCTTCTGCAAGACTTCCCAAAAGTTCCTAAGTCAGATTGGAAGCTTGGTTGCGATAAATACATATAAAAGGTATGAGGTATAAGGCTAAAAGGTCTGCAGTATTATTCACCAGGGAACTGCAGGTTGATTTTTATGTAATTTCTTCCACTCATGGGCATTCATTGACCTTTCATCTCTGATTTTGCACTGTAGAAGGAAAAGAGGAAAAGGCGACGTGGTGAGATTTTCACTTCATCGAGGGCTATGAAATCCTTCAATCCCCTATAAAGTGCCAGTTGGATCCGATCTCACAAACAGAAAAAATATGGCTAGCACAGCAGATCCATCAGCTTCAGTAAGTAAATGCCACCAACCCTGAACCTCTATTATTATGAGATCTTACATCTGGATCTTTGATGTAAGCGAACGTGATGCAAGAGCTTGTAAAAATCACATGGTGCCCTTTCAGTTGTTGTAATAGAGAGACAGAAGGGACTTGTTGGATCTCCTACCTCAGTTTGCTGCCAGTGCAGAGAAACATGAGGGAGCCCCAAGGGTAAATGTGAGCAACAAAACTCACCAAGTTGACTGAAGGAATATCAATTCAGTGCAGTGAAACAGCAAATGCCGGGAGACCAGTCAGTTACAATATGATGCACAAGTACCTGCAGACCTGCATGTGGGAAGTGTTCTTCTCCCTGCCCTTCTTTTAGGTCCTAATTCAGCAGTGTATGTGTGGAGATGCCATACTGCATCAGGACCAAAGACATTTAAATCACAAATGAAAAGACCGTCTACAACTAAATGCGGATGATAGGTTTAGGGACACAGGTTATTCTGTGTTTAAGTGGCTATATGTTCCATTGATCAGCAAGGGGAATGAAAAGTGACCCTTAAAAAGTTGTTTCTTCCTGCTTCCACTTCAAATTCATTGACAGTTGTATTTTACTTATATTTTTCTTTCATCTTATTGTTAAATGTTGGCAAAGACTAGAATGTTAATTTTAGTGTATATAAATAATTTATTGAATAATAATATATGAAAATGAATTTGATATGTTTCTTTATATGAATGACACTCTATTATTGAAATGTATTAATCAGCACATTCCACTCCATCAAACCTAAATTTTTTGAGGAAGAGGAGGGGAGGAGGTGGAGAGGCGGTTTGGAAAAATGCAGTACAGTGGGCTGACTAAATCTGAATACTTGCTCTCTGAAAATGCAGATATCAGTGTAACTCAAATCATACTGACGAGATACAGAACAGTTATATGCAGTCATAATAACAATTTATATACCGTCAATATTAATAGCAGTGTCTGTTTGAGAATGCAGTTTTAAAATAGGTACGTACAATTTTATTAAGTATAAAAAGACGCCGTGCAGAGCACAATACAATATATTTCATCTTTAATTCTGGTAGTTCTCAAACGCCACTGTCTTAACGGATATTGTCACCAACAACCACTGGATAGAATTACTTGTCTGTATAAAATGAGGCTTCTCTGGATGAATTCATGCTGTTTGGTTGTAAAAATACAGTAATTTCCTTTCAATGGCTACTTACACTAATCAAACACTGTCAAGACTGTTGGTTTCTTTCAAAAGCCTGCATTTGGTTTCTAACATGTGCTGTGATATTGCCAATTTCCCCTGTTTTGCTTTGCCTCTCTCTGTTTGAGAACAGAGTCTCCAAAATATCAATTGTTTCTGACTTTATTCCAGGTTCACAACCAGAACACTGGTTCAGACCATTTCTACGTTCCTCACGTTACTAAACTTTCACTGTTTTCAACATGCAAGGACTGTAGGGTTCTCCCCTAAGCTCCTTTTTTCCCCCAGTCTTTTCTAATGAAGCATAGAAGGCATGCTGAAAATGATTATTTTTTTAGAATTTGGGGGTTCCATTTGCTTATTTTCTAGAATGTAGATGACATTTATAGACTTCCAGCTTTCACTATTTTCTTTGGAAAAGCAGACATGTAAACTTAAGAACTTAGTTATATATTTTGTTTGCACATTCCAATTTGGTTTGATTTTTAAAAAAAAAGAAAAAAGTCAGAACTCTAACTTCAAATTCATTTAAATGATAATGTGCGAGTCTTAAAAGAAACAACTTATGCTTCCTCCTCTCTAAAATATATTAACATTAGACTGGAAAATAAATTGAAGAATACAGAAAAGCCGAGATTATGCTATCACAGTAATATCTGCCAAACAAAGCTTGGTCTTTTGCTAACATTAGCTTACCACATTTGCAATACATGCTAAGCAAAGACCCTACTTCTCTAACAGGTACATTCAGACAATATATATTTTATGGAATAAATATATAATATATCCAGTTATAGATTTCTGAATAGGAACTATAATAGATACAAGCAATACCTACATTTAAAAATACAGTTCTAGGATTCCCTAACTTTACTACTAATAAAATTAAAATTGACCTAAAACTTTCTCACTCTGTTGATGCATAATAAAATATATGGAAACACCAAGAGTAAAAAGCCAATTGCTTCTACAAATGGAATACTTTATAAATATAGTAAATTGCTATTTCCAGAGGGAAAATTGAAAATTATAAACAGGAAGTTAGGTTAAAACAGCTCTACAATATATAGTACAAAGTGGCTATGAAGCGTGATGTATGAGTTTGATGTCTGTGGTAAAATTTTTGAACTGATGTAGTTGTTCATTTCTGGAGACAACTGTAGAGAAAGATTCTGTCCCCAAAAGCAGCCAATCTTGAGCTCCTTAAAACTTTCAGTGACTGGAGAAAGCCAATGGGCCAACTTGTCAGACTAAGGAGTGCAAGATTAGACCAAACAGAATTATTTGGAAACCCTGGACTTCTCGGTTTCACAGGGTTTATCTCCCATGCTGTTCTCATTAGGAATAGAGTCACAGAAGTACTATGTATCTGTGACTGTCGTGTGCTGAAAGGCCTTATCATGAAGGTACCCTCCCTACGGCTGCCTTAACTACATTATTCTTGTACTGCACATTCTCCAGATGAATTCTGTTTTGTGTTCCTGTAGTTGTTTCCTTTTGCTGGAATACTGAAGTACAGCTCTGGTTGCTTGATTACTGAACTCTTGGTTGAGGCTTTTTTTTCCTTGAGAATAACCTAGAATTAAAGAAACACATTTCACAGAGCAAGCACAAGGAATTGAGGAATTAAGCTGCTGTCTGTCTCTGCCTGCCTTTCTTCCATTTCAGTTTAAAGAAAAACTTCACATCAGTAAAAATACCTTACTTGCTAATGAAAAGACTTAGGTAACTGAAAAAATGAAAAACTTCATGTGAGACTGTGCCGTTTATGTATTTGTCTCCTGCAATGGACGTATTTTACACAGAAACACCAGACTTACCTCTTTAAATACTACTGTTTTTACCTCCTGCCTGAGTTGAGTTCCTAAGGTGGGATTCAGATCCCCCTTGGAGCCTTCGTTTGCATCAACAAAGCTGGAATTCTGGTTGTCACAGGACAGGGGGTCTACAAGGTGGGGTTTTTTCCCCCTAAATATCAGCAGAGGTCAGTGTCAACATTACTAACGATGAAACCATTGCTGGGAGCTTCAGTTTCTGACCATTTGGGGACTTTATGAGTCACTTGTAGGCTTTTACTGGTATAAACACCCTGTTTTGGGAACACCTGGTATGAGATGTGGAGGACTGGGATTTAAGTGATTGGCATGTGCTTTCTGCTTGATTTCGTTTGGGCAAATGGAGCGTATCTATAAAGGTATTCACGTCACAAACTCTCACCGATATCGGGGAAAAACTGCATATATGGAGAATCCCTGTACCTCACATGCCGTGTGTTTTGACTACACTGGGAAACTTGCAAGCCTCTTGGAAGCTATTGTAATATTGAACGTCAGTCAAAAGTGAATGAAATACTTCCTATCAAACTGGAGATGAGAAGTAAGCACTTGTGGATTCCCTGCAGAGGAACCAGAGAGTGAAATCTGGATTCCCTGTGGCAGGCAAGGGACTAGGAAGGCTTTTCTTCATGTACTAGCAGCAAATCTCGATGTTCTGTTGCAGAGTGGTAACACATTATTTGAAAATACATTAAACTGTGTCTAAATCTGGTAGCGTATTCTTACCTGTCACAAATGCTCTGTTTTTTAATTAAAAAAATGTTCCCAGGAGCTACAGACTTCTTATGCAGTCTTGCTTGCGGGTAAGCCAGAGCTGCACAGTGGCTATCGATCTCGGGCTTATTAGTTGGAAATTGGCTCCAGAATTTCTTAGGGCCTTTCACCTATTTTCAAAATGCATTTTTACTGGGACAGACCCTGTGGAAATGTACCAAAGAAGGAGCTCTGATCATCCTCCCAGCAGTATGTGCTTGCTGGAGCCCTGAGGGCACTGCCAGCCCTGACTGTCCCTGACCCCACCCCGGGCTCCCCCCTCCCTGGCCCTGGTCCAGGACCCCATGTCAGGCCCTGGGGCTCCCCCCACCCTGCCCACACTCCAGGACCTCCATGTCAGCCCCCCCCCAGGGCCACCTGCCCCAGTGATGCTGCAGCAGGGCCGGTCTCCAGCTCCCCACAGCCTACCCGGCCATGGGCCCCGCTGAGCCGGGCCCAGCCTGGCCTCAGCTGGTCGCCATCCCCAGGGAGGTGCCCGATGCCAAGGGCTGCCCCGCTCCTGGCTGGGGCTGGGACGGGACCCAGCGCCAGGCCATGCCCTGATGGACTCCTGGACCTCATGAGCTGCTGGCCCAGGCGGGGTGCCCTCGGCGGGCTTTAGGGAAGACCAATGAATCCTCTCACCTACGACATATGGTTTTGCTGTGTAGTTTGCTGCTGTTGCTGCTGCTGAATGAGCAATTGCTGCTGTTGCCGGCGCCGGGCTGTTCTCAGTTTTTCGAAGCGAGCCTCCATCTCCTCCAGCACCTTGGGAGTGTAGCGTACCACCAGCTTGACGCTGTCCTTAGCCGCCTTCAGCAGCTCCACCGCCTTCTCGTGGTGTTCTCCTTCCACGCTCTGGGAGCAGGGAGAACAGATTTAATAACGAAAATGCTGCTTTGATCTAGAGCTCTGTCCTCCTTTTCATATGGAAAGGCTGCTGGGGTTTTAGGAAGTTTCCACACCTTACGTTTTTCAAGGGACCGTTAAGGGAAAGTGTTGAGCTAAGTAAGATTTATGCACTGCTGGGAACGCATTCGGTTTTGTATTTTGAATAACCCAATTCCTGATCTGTGTGAAAAGGAGGGGAAATACTCAACAAGCTTTATGCAAACAAAAATAATGTTATAAAATCCCAAAGCCCTCAGTAAAAACCCAAACAGTCTGCTTGCAAGGTATAAAAATAAATATTTAAATGTCGGTAAGAAATGAAGAAATTGCAAGTTTGAAATGGCAATTACTTTTTTACACCCTGGCCCTGTTTGGATCCCGCAGGGAACGACATGTGGTGATTAAGCAGCCGCTGAGCTGCAGGCGAAGGAGCACACCCGCTGCTCCCGGGGACAAGCCGCGTCTCAGCTAATGGCATTGCTCACGCGTTTAACATTTATGTGATATGGGTTCTCTTTCGGAAATAAACCAGTCTTTATCTGGTTAGTCGTAAGTAATCAAACACTAACAACTGAAACAATGCAAGTTCTTGCTGAAGCAATATGTATTTTCCTTCCCTTTCTGGAAAATGATTTACAGTAAGATGATATCTGCTGTGAAATCAAAAGTATTCCCAAAGCAGCTCAAGCTCTGATTTCCATGCTAACATTGTTTGAAACAGTAAATTTCCAAAAGGGGGAGGTGACTCGGCTGTGAAAAGACTATTTAATTTCTACCATTAAGTGGACTGACCGGAGTGCTTTTCAGGCATGTGGATTGCTCCACCCCTTAAGAGAAAGGGAGAAATTTTCTAATGGTGTATGATTGCCCCTGTATATTGTAGGATATATTCCAACAAACAAAAGTATCTCTGCACAGAAAAAAAAAAAAAACCAAACCATACAACTGAGATCTTTGCATGGATTTTAGACCATTTAAAAAATAAGGAAGTTTCTTCCCACATAAAATAAATCAAAGTTTTACTACATGCTGTGTTTTAAAACTCTTATGTATACCATGCTATTTAAAATGAAACTATACCCATAGGTAGCAGCAGCATTCAAAATATTTGAAATCCAATTCATGCTAAAAGAATAACAGCATCGTTATAGCAACTGTCAGAAGAAAAATTCTTTCTATTTTCATCTCTCCTATTTGACTGAGTAGTATTGTGCAAGAACAGTGATGAGAATTACTTCTGCTGGGGCACACTATGAGCTAGAAAGAAGGATTTAAAAGTTTCAAAAGGCAGACACAATACACTTCTACATGAAAAATATAAACACCACAATTCAGGCTTATCGCCTTGCTATTCATCTTTCTTCTCCTGTTAATTATCCTTCAACATATTAATACAAATAATTATTTCATGTCTGGGTCAACTGACTGGACTGGAGTTTCTACAGAAATATTAAGATGCTTCAAAAATACTAATGCAGCTTAAAGAAATAATGAATGTCATTTCAGGTGCTGAAATGACCAGAAACAGAGGAATAGAGAAAACCTTGAAGTAAATAGACGTTTGATTGTCAAAATAAATGACTTCATGTTTTTGAACTGTATGCTCATGAAATTCTTCCAGCAGGTCTCCTATTCAAAGATTTTCAAGGAAATTAATGAGCTGTGACGACCAGATTTGTTAGAAATTGTGACTGGGATAAATCT
The DNA here is from genome assembly GCA_013400535.1 of Scopus umbretta. Taxonomy (NCBI): domain Eukaryota; kingdom Metazoa; phylum Chordata; class Aves; order Pelecaniformes; family Scopidae; genus Scopus; species Scopus umbretta. Next base: position 10,944 of record VZTL01067910.1, on the reverse strand, counting down.
GCTGAACAAGCACTGTTACCCAAAAGTAATTTGGAGAAAAATGAGATTCCTTACAATTATTTGAAAAAGAGGAAATTGTTGTTGCATAAGAAACAGTGAATGTATCTAATGCTCCAAAGAGAGCTAAAACAAATAACTATAGATGTGCAGGGTGTTTTGTGAAATTGCTTTAAGGATCAAGTCACAGATACAAATTAAAACCTCTTCCCCATGTCCCCTACCCCATAAATGTTCAATGTTAGAAGAGGCGATCATAACTAGCGCATACTGTAGCTAGCTAACTTTATAACTCATCGCTTTGTGGCTGGCTTTGATACTGGCTTTTGTAAACACAGTTCTTGCCTTAAGAGGAACTGTGTAAAATTTGGCAGTTTTATGTTTCATTTTTTGCTTGTGGGTTGTGGTAAGTATGACGTGGCATGGACATTTAGCGGAAACAAGTGTACTCAGCGTGGTCGTGATCAGTTTTGCTGTGGAACAGTATGAACTTAGAATAGGCTATGAACAAAAATTGTAAGCTCCCACGCGACATGAAGTAGCTAAAATATTCATTTGCTTTCAAAGAGTTGGATGGTTCTAACTGACATCAACAAGCAACTGTGACGGTATCTGTTCCGTAGGGGAATAACAAGATGGTGTACTTTAATACTTCATACAACTTAGTAAACTGTATTTAATTCATGACTGCCTGTTTTCTTTCTCATTTGCCTCTGGCCTTGTTCTTCCAATTTAGAGCCAGTATTTTCTAATTAGAAAGGAATGGTTTGACTCTGTTGCTATCCAGGTCAATGGAAAACTCCCATTGACTTGAATAGTAATGATACAGAATTAAGCCTAAGGCTCTGAACCATAACCAAAGAGGGGAAAATAACAAAGGCAAAGTAAAAGATAGTGCTGCTAAAATGTGAATCCTACACTCCAAACGTACCTAACTCAGGTCTTAACAACTAAAGTTTTCAGCTGCTATTAATACGATTGCCATACTTGCTTGTTAAGAAGAATGAAGACAATAAGTCATCTTCATTGCTGCTTGCACTCGTATTTCCAAGGCATTACAAATGCTTCACCTGCGTAGTGGCAGCTGCCCAGCTTAAATACCAGAGACCCTTGGAGTAGGGAAAAGAGCTTATACCAGCAAAGGAAGTTGTTTTGCTGTTTGAATTCGTCCGCCTCCGCAAATTTCTGAGGCTGCGCTGGCGAAGGACTCCTGCTGGTATTGGTCATGCCTATACAAGGGATTTGGCTTACTGGATTACTGGTTGGGGACGTTGTGAAGACCTGACACTCATGTTACTTTAGAACCGCCCACCAAACATGGGATTTAATAAATTTGTTTTGGAATGTATATCTTTATTTAATACATAATTTGTGATTACACATGTTTATATATACTTATGTCTGTATTTCCCTTATTGCATTGGCAGATTGCATCAAAAAAGGGATGCAAAATAATGTAGAGACAAGAACAGCTGAAAGAACTGAACAGCAGATATGGTGTGGGGAAACACCAACCATTACTGTATCCAGGCTCACAGACTTGTCATAAATGTAAAAGAAAAAAATCCCACTCTCTTGCAGACAAAAAAAGAGAATCTGATTGTTACCCCACAAGTTGAAAAACTGAGAAGAATAGTTCTATTAGATATCTGTAAGAAAATGCTCGGGTGAGAAATTAGCTATTATAAACTTATTTTGTATTCCTTTCTGTATCTGACTCACACCAGGTATCTGACAAATGCAGAATCTTTGCCAGATATGAACAGCCACCAGCAAGTGCCTTTGCTGAGCCATCTGCAGGGCTTACTGCTTTCCATTTCCTTTACTTTTAGGGGGTGCTGGACAAAAGTATGTAACAAAATCCCCAGCATAATGAGAAAACACTTTTTTTAACATCCGGTGAAACAGCTCAAGGAACAGTCATCCCAGTCATGCTGAGATAACAAATCTGGATTCTGAACACACAGCTCTAATTTTATGTTGATAATTATAAAGTTGGAAAACCACCAACTTCTGAGCACAAACAAGTTACAGATATTTCATTTTCATTTCATGTTCCACTGCTGAGCCGTCTGTTGTATTGTACATACTGTGTATTATTTGCTTTTCTCTAGCTAAATTGAGAGAAGCACAGAGTGAACTAGACCCAGAGAACAATGTTAAATTTAGACCTTTTTCCTCCTGTCTCAAGCCGTCTGCAAACAAATTACCACTTCTACAATTTTTGCCTTTTTACGAATTATATTGTATGGGCTTAATTCAGCCCAAGATTGGTGTAAGAACAGTTGTTCATAGGCATTATTTCAAGTGTGCAACTGCAAGTCAAACTGCAAAGCCTGTTGTTTAGACTCTGAATGCAAAAGTATTTCTGTTGCATCTCAGAATCAACATTCTCATGTGCCTACACGCAACTGGGAATTTTATATTAGTTTTTTTGCTACATCAGCTTAATATATATTCTAGAGCACATTAATGAAATTTTTTGAACAGAGTATCCTAAAGTAGAGGTGCCAACAGTCAAATTCAGCATACCTTGACATCTGAAGGTTCACTACTTTCCTTCCCGGTATTTGCCTAGATGCTGTTGACAGTAAAAGGTTTTTTCAAGAACCATCCATCAGTTAGTGAATATAAACGCTTTTTATCTGTCTTTTCATTCACCTGTTGCAAGAAGTCCTGAACAACAAAATTATTTGATCTACTTCCAATCAGTGAAATTCAGGCAATTTATTTATTAAATGTTCAGTTGATTTCTTTTTCTCTACAACCAAATAGTCTTTTCAGTGGGTTTTGTGTCTTTTTTTTCTTATTGTGTACAGGGGCAAGTAAGCTTCCAGACCTATTATTTCTCTTTTGAGAACATGATGGTTGATAGAAGAGGTGGTAAAAAGTCTGTCTGAAGTGTTGCACTGATATTTTGTTTCAAGAGAAGGGGAACAGCTACTGTTGAGAGGAACAGATGACAACATGAAAGCACATAGAAAACAGCATTTTATTCATTCTTTATGGACTTGCAACAAAGAGGAAATTTAAGTTGGAAAGTCTAATATTTATGACTGGATTCAGGAATTGCTCCTAAGTGCCTTTGGTGTATTTAAATACGAGGTTTAGATGGAGGTTTTGCATGAAAAAGGACTACGTTTTCATTACAAGAAGTGTAGGGTTATATGAATGAGTATACCTACCCTTTCAGTGCTTTACATTCCCTTGTAAAAGGGAACAAAAAGCAAAATGAAAGGCAGAATTTGACCCATATCATGTAGCCTGAGCCTTATTTTTCCTCTCTATTCCAAGAGCCCTTTTATTTTTTACCTCCATACTGACATTCACAGTGAAACTACTGCAAAACACTCCATCCTGAAGTATTGACTTACATGAAAAATGACTGTAAAAAATGTCCCTTTTTAATTAAAATACATGCTCCCTGTATGTGTTCGTTTGTACAGCTGATTTCTCTGACAAAGATATCACAGCTGGATGAATGTCACTGAAAGAAATCTGGAATGTACCTTCCATTGCAAATCAGCACCAAACGTGTTTACCAAATTTCTTTTGATTTCATGTGTTAGAATGCTCTGAAGGTCACAAGGCTGCACAAGTGTCACTGAGGCATCACTGTGCTTGGAAAGGGCTGTGTGCCTCAGAGGCTATGAAGTGCAAGAACGACAAAGCCTGTTATTATGCTTTTACTGCAAAAGGAATTTGCAGAATTCTCCATTGGAAAGACATAGCTTCCTTGTAAATAAAGCATGTGGTGCGGATCTAAAATGAAGCTCCTCAAGCACCTTGCGTTACAACAGAAATTTTAGAGGCACAATGTTGTCGATGCAGCTTTGCCTCACTGTACCACAAATGCACACTGAAGGTCCCTCACGGAGCTAATCCTTTTTGTTTCATATGGCTGCATTTTAAATCACCATATTAGAACAGCTGTGAAAAATGAAAAACCAGATGAAAATGAAAGCTCTATCAAATTTCCACATACCACTCCATTAACCGAAAGCAGCTGGTCCCCCCGTTTGAGCCCTCCATGCCTTTCTGCCACTCCTCCAGGAATGATGCGAGAAATATAAATAGGTGAATTTTGTTCCTTTCCTCCCATGACATTAAAGCCCAGGCCTTCATCAGTCTTTGGCAGCTCCACCACTCGCGGGTGTGAATGGCCTTCGCTTGCAGCAAAAGCAGCAACTGTTGCCTGGAAGAAAAAAAAACGAGTGATTTGGCTATGTAGGGAGAACGCTGATATACACTCTGCTGTTCATTTGCAGGAAGAATTCATTCCTGTGAAAACATTCCAGTATCTTACTCTGACTTTTTCTGATTATCTGAAAGCATTTTAAAAATATTAAGTTCCATGCCAATGCTTTTGAAATAAAGGAATAAGCAGAGGAATAGAGAGTTCAGGTGACTTGTCAAAGATAACGCAGAAAGATAGCAGCACAGCCAGAAGTAGGCGCCAGGAAGCCTGACTGCGTGGTGGTGAACGCTTATGATCACTAGTGCATTTCTTCTTTGCCTTTTCACAGGGAGAAAATTTATTACTGTAGGATAAGATAATGTGATCTCTACTGTGTTCCTAGTTGAAATGAAGTGGATGAACTGAATTGTTAACTCTCTGCTCTGCTTTCAGAGGTATGGAATTATTTATTTTATTCTTTGGGCACAGAAAAAGAATCCTAAAATGATATTCTTATTTTAAAAAGTTTGATTTATAATCTTTATGAAATCTTGCAAACTAAATAACTCCTGGAACAGGAATATGAGTTTTTATAACATAATTGGATCAAAACATTCATTGAAAAATTAAATCTGAAGACAATGGATTTATAAATCAATTAGAAAAATCCTAGATTGTTAATCTTATTCTAGCAAAAAAACCTCACATAACAAAACCTCACATAACAAACTTGCATCCAGAAAAATACTACATCTTGTACTTCATTTTTCACTACAAGTATTTTCCTACTTATAGATCTCAGTAAATCATTAAATAAACGCTAAGAAAAAAACGCTTTATCCTTTTTCATGCGTGTTTGTAGTCCAAACTGCTTGAACAATTCTGCATTATGCTAATGTTTTTTGAGCATCCTAATAATGCTTATGCTTAATAGAAGCTAGTGGATGATGTGACATAATGGATCATTCTCAGTTACATGTTTTTGCACATGCAGACCTCGTCATCATGCATACTTTTTATGTCAGACATGAATGCGCTAGGAGAATGCAATGCAGACAGCCCAGAAATAACCAGGAAATATTGCGATATTGAAACATTGCTGTGTAACCCTGCTGTTCTATATGAATAAGAAATGAGAATGGCAAACACTAATTGGATTTCTCCCCATTTACTATACAACATAGCAATACTTTCTATGTTAACCTGCAGTGTAGACAAATCAGGATTTCATATACACATTTCTCTATAGAGAACCATAGACCTTACAACTTTACATTGTCCATTAACTTTCAACTAGAAGAAGGTTAAAATCAGAAGAACAGCCTACAGAAAAGAAGGTTCTATTTAGTATGGAAAATACACTGCAATTTAGTGTACATTAGGTTATTTGCTGGCTACTATACAGCTTGCTTCTCTAAAATACTGTGGAAATGATTTTGTAACACACTCCCAAACCTTCATCTTCTGATACAGCTTTAAATTAAAATCTCTTAACATAAATACATAATGGTAAGATCTTAGTTCCATTAGGATTTCAGGGAGTTTTGTCACTAACTTCGCAGGAGTGGGACCATAAAGAAGTATATCTAAAAGAGATTTATGGCTTTTGCAGGTTTACCTGTTTTGCATAGTATCTGCTATATCACCCAGAAGATAGTGTTGAGTACAAAATGACAATGGGAAAAAGAAAGCCATGGTGGATCTCCCTGTTCGGAAGCATCTATCTTTGTGCATGTTATGAAAATACAGAGCATATTTCATACTGGCACATAGAATGGATTCTTTCATGGTTGTGTGAATTCTCTTAGAAAACTATCATTTTAGTAGTAGCAGTAATATAGCTGTCATGGTCTAAGGAGATGAGAAAGGCAGGTCCACATGGACAGAGAGACAATATATTTTATATAAAACAGTTAACGCATCAGAAAAAACAGGCTTGCATTTGGCTGTGGAGTCTCTTGATTAGACCATTTTTGTCACTGTGCATCCTTACCACTTGCTCAGTACCTACAGTTCCCATTAGTTAAAAGTGGAATTTTGACTGGTTAGTTTCTATCTCCCAAATCATTGTGTCCTCTGGATGAGCTGTATCGGAAAACAGTCCATTAAAATATTGGTTGTTGCAGGCAGACTTCTACAGAATGAACCAGTAGGTTTGCTTTTGCAAAGCAACTTTTCAAAAAGCATCAAATTCCATAAAATCATTCTCTTTTCTTAAGCTACAGAAGCAGCATAAAGGTTGAAATTTTCCATTATGATTGTTACCTGGGAAGTAGCACTGGTTCTAGACTCTGGGCTGCCACTGATGTCTAAATTTTCTTACAGTGTACACACGAATACCTGAAACACACACGCGCACAGTCAATTACTAGGTCACTTTGGTAACACATATTTAAACAGTTGCACGTATCCTACCTTTGCAGTGGCCCTGGCTCGGAATTCGGGGCAGCCATTAACAGTTATGGTTTCATGCATGTATTGATACACCTAAAATGTTCATGAAAATAAAATGAAATTAATTATAGAAGCAAAACAAGGACTTCATATTAACCCAGACAGGACAGTCCCTTTCCCTCATATGACCATGTTTCATTAATGCTGTATTCATGCAATCACATAGTCAAGTGTCTGCTAAACTTGTGCATGCTCAGGTTTACAGAGGATATCAGTCTGTGTTTTCTCATGACACTTTGCAAACTTAACTGTACATCTTCCAACACGATTCCCTTCCCAAGTCTAGCACAACGTTTCCCAAAACCAGGACAGTTAGGTTCTGTGTTATCAAAAATTGGTGTCTCCAGGCAACTGATTTGAATGCAAATGATCTGAACTGATTTGAGTGGTGTCTTAGCCTCCAACAATGGCTTCTTTGTTCTCAGAACTTTCCTATGAACTAAAGATTTAGGAGGCTGATGTTAGAAAAATATGTAAGTTGCTCAGCATACAGATGCTGAAGAATGGAAGTGAAAATTAGATTTTGGAGAAAGGTCACATACTGGTTTCCGTCAACCATAGCTAGGAATGGTGAAAAGGGCTGGCAGTCTGGTAGGTCAGACATGGACAATGGGTAAGATTATTCTTTAGAAAGGAATTGTACATTCACATAAATGGCATGCAATCAACATTGCTAATTTGTACAACTTTCTGTCTGTTGTTTTTTTCCTGGTATACATTCTTGGCCCACTTTCTCTGGTCTTTAACTCCCCCTTTTAAACATCATCAGTAAGCAGAAAGGAAAAGGCTCTTTTACACTGCCTTTGTTCTCTAGATTTGTCACACTCTTAGATGACAATTATTAAAAAATGCCTTGACACTAGCCAGTTATTTTGAAAGCAAACTTCAAAAATAAAAATATTTATATGTAACATAAGGATTTTTTTTTTGAAGGACAAAGGTGAATGCAAACAAACAAAACATTTTATTTAATTTTCTTATAAAACCACCAAACCTAAAAAAAATAAAAATGTTCCTATATGTCACTGATTTACTCTGGGCATCTTCTTGACTAGTAAGTCAATCGGGAATTAAGTAAGTAGCTAGTAAGTAATTAAGTAATTAAGTAAGTAAGAATTAAGTAAGTAAGTAATTAAGTAACTAGTAAGTTAATTGGGAATTTTGTCTTTTCATGTGCTTTATGGCTCAGGCTGCTTTCCTCAGAAAGAACCTTTGCTGGTAATGCACGTTGGATTTTACAGCAAACTCTTTCTTAGGGTCCTTGAGGAGTGCAGATTCAATCGTACTTTCCAAAATATATTTACCTTTCACTATTTTGGCGCTACTTCAGCAGGAGTACCAAAACCTCCTTCTTTGGTAATGTAAATGTTACTTTGGCAGAGAAGGTGCCAGATCCTGTACTTAACTGACCTATAAGCAACAGCTCGTCCCGTTCACAGGTAAAACTTGCCCGTCCACCTGTCCTGATGACTTGTCACGCACTATCATAATGATGTATCTCTCCCCACTGAGCCTGTTATTACAAAACCTACACACTGACCAACACATTGCTACGAACATCTAAACAGAATTAAGATGTGTGGCTCATTTCTGATCTCAGTGGACAGACAGTGGACACGCACTCTTGAGTAGTAAAAAGTTCGGGATGACTGATCCGCAAACCTTTTTTTGAGGGATATCATACACAAGGGAAAGGCAAAAAATGAGGGAACAAATGCAATCCACTTTAGAGATGTAAAATATGCAAAACACTTTCAAAGTACAGCAAAAAGATTATTTGTCTTGACTATTGTCAGCACAGAAGTCATTCTAGGATGTAATTCAGAAAAATTTGGGCCAGTGAAGAAAAGTGAGACAAGGGGACCACGCTGAGAAGTTTCCCGCTTTCTCCATTTGAAATGAAATCTTGCTTCCATTGTTAAAATTGACATTGACCTCAGTTGAGGCCAGGATTCTGCCCTTAATTTTAAAAAAAATTTAAAAAGCAAGCTCTTTTATAGCCTCTAAAGGATCTCTGGTTTGTTCTATCTTTGTACTAGATGGCATGATCATAAAAACAGGTTGAGTCTACATACTCAGTATTACCCTGCACAGTTCAACGTTTATTGTATTATGTCATAGGACATATTCTTACATAAGAACAACTACTACATTATATAAGAAGAATACTGTGCAATTGCAGTAACGAATCATTAAATACTTGTTACTTTAGAACCTATACTGTATTCAACCATTGATAATGGTTTTTCTTGTATTTTCTTGGTATCTGCAGGTTCCCCTTCATCTTGAAGCATGAGAACAGATTTTACATATTGTTTTTGCTTGCACAGCTATAAATGCTGTGGCTGGCTATAATGTCTAAAAGCATATATTTGATTATTGAACTATTAGGACACTAAATTGTTTTGAAGACAGGTTACAATATTTCAGACGTAGGAACAGTTACTAAGAAGTTATTTAAAATATTCATTACTAAGGCAGAACATCACAAAGGTGAGCTGATAATGATACAGCCATGTGATTATTTGCTAGGTTTGATGTCATATACATCCATATTGTCTGCATCCTAACAGTATCTAGCTGGTAGGCTTCATAATATTCAATATCCTGGTAACTAATTTGTATACTGGTGAAAGAACAAACACCCTGGTGTATTATCTAACTAATATATTAAGAAAGAATCAACTGACTCAAAAACTTGTGAAAAATATGATCACTAATGTCATATATTCCTTGGGTTCATTTGTAAATTCTCAGTGATAACATATTTTAAATGGTGTTCTGCAGTTATCCGTGTCCATAATATCTATAGCACAGTTCTTAGGAAAAGAAGTCTTACATGTCAAATCTTACTCGCTACAGGCAACAGATGCAACCAGTCTGGAATATCTGCTTGAGGCACTCATAAATCTAATTCGCCTATTTGACTATTACATAACGTTTAATGTAATTTAAGTTTAAGAAGACTAAAACATACACCCACATAACTTTCTTCTTATTAAGTCAGTTGAACAACCAAACACAGATTAACTGTACCTGTTCCACCAAGCCCCTTAAACTCTTTGCAGGGTTCAGATCTTATCATTGCTCATTCTAGCAATGCACAAAAAGCGCACTGAAGTCCATAAATAATCATTGTTTGCCTGTAGCCACACTAACCCCTTTATCTACGCTGTTCTCAGCACCACCTTAGCCATGATTTGTGCACAACGAATCCATTCTGCTGCCTCTCCTATGCACACAGAACAGATAAACTGAAAATCTCTTTGTTCTCAAACTAAGGTGGCATTTAAATGCTCCCAGAGTGGAATATAGCTTCTTGTTCAATCCATTGTACATGACAAGCAATTGAAATGGTTTTACAAAATCTTTCCCTTCAGTGCCGACTATTATCTGTACATCTGATTACATTTTTAACATATAGTGGTTCTCCTATTCTCCTATCCTCCTATCCTTACAAGATCTTCCTTATTTGGACAAAATTTCACTCAGTACAGAAGATGACAATGGTGTGGGATTTAATTATAAGCATTGAAAAGCTCCATTAGGGTATATACTAAAGAAGTCTTTTAAAAGAGTGACCTTTGTTGACCATGACAGATGAATCATTTCAAAAGACATCATTGTGTAATACGAGTGAGCTGAAGAAAGACAATTAACATATCACAGAATCACAGACTGCTTGAGGTTGGAAAGGACTTCTGGAGGTCATCTCGTCCAACCCCCTTGCTCAAGCAGGGCCACTTAGAGCCGGTTGCCCAGGACAGTATCTAGATGGTTACTATATGTTACTAATTTGAAAAAGAGCTGCATATCTACTTTTGTATATACAGCTATTTCTTTTTGGAGTGTCTAAAAGACTATATGGGTGTTTAGAAATATTATTTGCTCACAGACTCCATACACAGTCTGATGGTCTAGTGCCTAGGAAAAAGAGTTTCCACAATGCATTAATAAATTACAGGGGAAATGTAAATGTTTCAAGATGCAAAGCTGCAGCTGTAAGGTAAATGGTAATGTTTCAGATAATCTTCCCCCAACAGCGCTTTCTACCAAGATTGTCAGTGTCTGTACACTGAATGTTCATCAGGCAAAAGCATGCTGCAGACAGGGGTTTGTTCACAGAGCTCTCATTTGTGCTGTGGAGCTAGATGTACTTGGCTTTGTCTTCTCTTTCCTTCAGTGCAGAGAATACAACACTCCCATCAAGTAATACTCCTGAAAGAACAAATACAGATCTCAGACTTTTTCAGCTTCTGCAGGTAGTCTCCTCAGACACCATACTCTAAAGTTATTCTCCCACAGTACCCAGAAAA
>VZTL01067909.1:37908-83121 GCA_013400535.1 Scopus umbretta | reverse complement strand
AGAAAATTAACTCTAGCCCAGCTAAAAACCAGCACACTTCCAAAAATGATGTTACCTAGGGGTTCTTCAGTACACAAGGGCTTTTCTGTGCCAAGGTTAGTTCACTGAGCCACTAGATGGAAAGCAAACCCACACCACTGATGAGATAATGCATGTAATGCAAGAGCGAGAGGGCTCTTGCACAAGGTGCTGGGCTCCCGACGATGACTGGATCCATGCCTGGCAGAAAGCTGTGAGCTTTTCTACTCCGAGTAAAATTCCCTGGGTAGACATGAGATGCCAACCTGTGGGATGCTTGGCCTAGCTTTGCCTCCTGCTCGTCCGGTCAGGAAACTGGTTCTGCAGTGTGACAAGGAAACCTGGCCCTGGCTGTGCCTGCACCAAATCCTCCCTTTATGTGAAACAGCATTAAAGAGGTGTTTCCACTCATGCTTTCCCCAAAAAGATCGATATGCCACCTACACCTCCGTCTCACACAAAAGGTGCATTCAGGAGAGTCCCACTTATTACCAACGCAAGCATACTTTGCACTGCAACCTGTGCAAGAGGAGATAATCATGGATTTGAATTCATTTTATCAAGAAGATAAAGCCTTATAAAGGTCAGGCATTGAAGCTCATACTAACATAAAGTTCTCATCAAAGTCAAACAAAAGACAACACAATTTGACAAAATGATCTCATAGTTGGTCCTGGCAAGTGTTAGTGACAGTCAGGTAACCCAGAATCCCATTTGATATATAGGCTGATGCCTTGCCGGGTTTTTTTGTCACTATTGGTGGCAGCACATGATTGCTCTGTTGCACAGGGGAGGTGAGACCTTCCAGCTGCATAGAAGCCCTCCATGGGCTACAGCAGAGGCAATGCAGACCAGCACTGGCCTTCCTGCACCAGGGATTTCCTGAGTCAGGGAACCAATGACGATGAATACACTTTGCACCAAAGAACGAGGCTTGGAGAAGAACACTGCAAACTCTCAGGGTCAAGCCATTCACCAAAGCCAAGCAATGGGAATTACTAATGGCACATTCTTGGCCAAGCAATGACTATGTTGGTACAACATAGACAGTGCACAAGAAGGGTTCCTGGCAAGACACTGGCTCATCAGTCCATCTCCCAAGGCTTTGTCAAACCTCAGATATAATGCAAAGGAGTCAGCACTGGCCTCCTGCACCCAGTGGTCTTCACCTGATGATCAGGGGAATCTGTACTCAAATCCTTTCTCTCCTGAAGAAATCAGACCAAAACTGAAGAAAACAACCTCTGTGCTAAGAGCCACCCTGAGTGTCAGATGGGCATAGGTGAGATTTCTCTATCTCTCCTTTGGAAAGGCTTCCCACTTCCCGTGAAATAATCCAAAAGAGAAAGTGCAAGTCAATTACATCAGACAGGGCACGGCAGAGGGCTATCAGCAGGAAAGCTGGTGAAAGCCCTTCACCTCAGTGCCCTCTCAAGTCCACTTGAGCTTTGATGAGAGATTTGGGTTCAGGTCTCTGCAGGTGGGGAGGGAGCTGGACCTGGCTCTCCTGCAACCACAAGATGTAATAGAAAGGTAAAAAGGTAAAAATAGGAAAGGAAATGGGGAAGGAAAGGAAGTTAGCTGTAGGAGAGGGCAGACCAAGACTATGTACCCTCCCCTGCCCAGAATTCAGGGGGATGGAAATGGTGGGTATTTGGCTGAAACACCTCCATTCTCAGACTGGAGCATTTTGGAGATTCCCCTGCTGTGCATTATATAGAGGCCAGGACAGTTATACTGCGTTTCCTAGATGGGAAAGGTTACTGGAGTTAGCGGTGTCCCTGTCCCACAGCAGTCCCCTTCCCCAGGCATCCTGAGGGAGCCTTGCAGAGGCTTTTCATGCCTCCGTCAAAAATTGCCATAATGGAGCTCCTGTGCCTTAGGCTGTGCAGAGAGGGTCACAGGGCAGAAGACAACAAGACGTAGGTATAACAACACTCGAGTCACCTACAGCCCAGTACAGAAAAGATCTGGTTTCTGCTGTGGGGACATTAAAGCACCCCCGGGAATCAGTCTGATTTATGGGCAGCTCTTAGAGAGCAGCAGCATCCATGTGTTTTAAGTCCAAAATCACCCTCTGCATGGGACCAGCTGCTCCCCAGAAGTCCTATAGTGGTGTCCACCCCTCCCTGGACTCTAGCAGAAGAGACAATGTGTTTCTTCCTCCCCTTGTTTCTGGGGTCCAGTGCCTGGCCAAGGAACGGCAACGGAATTTTATATATATATATACACACACACACACACACACATATATATAGGGAGACAAGTATCAGTGACATTCACAGTGGTAGTTACCACTTAATTATACAGACATGATTGCATACTTCTTGCCACAGTAAAACATGGACCAGCATTATTCTCTCATATTTATTAGTTACCACTAACATTAAGGCATTTTCAGGGCTCTGACCTACATGCACAAGGTCAGGCACAGTGTAAAGCCATGACAGAAATGGCCCACACCATATAAAGGGATGGAGGCCAAGGGATTTGCACCAGGCAAAAGCTTGGCTGACTGGTCCAACCCAGCCAACAGACCTCTGGTTTTAGTGCCGCTCCTTCTGCTCAGAAACTGTGTCCTATAGTAGATCCATTGCCTGGCAGACACTCTGCCAAAAACTTTGTGTGTCTGGTTTTGATGAGCGCAGAAGCGGTAGCATTCACCCCAGAGCCCAGGCAAGGAGTGCTGCTGAGGCAACCTGGTGATGCCTTGCACGTGGCTCAAGACAGGCAGGGAAGGCTTTCCCTGTACTGCTGCTTTTACTGCGCTCCTGCTAGGGCATGGGAGAAACACCAGCATAGTGTTGAAGGCAGGGGGAGGCGGGTTATCAGGCAGCTGAGCAAGCAGATCTCTTCCTTGTCATCTTTTTCAACATTTTACCTTTCTTAATCTGTTGCTCATCTGCTGCTGGAGCTTTGGGGCACCACTTGCTGCCCAACCACCTCCTTAACTTCCTCTCTACAGCCTCTTGGGTCAAGGCTAATGAAGAGTTACAAGACAAGGGAAGCTGACATCTTCTCAGAGGCATCAGGCATGGCCAGCCACAGGCAAAGTAGACAGATGGTGGACATAACATGGGAGCACTCACCTCCCCTTTGTCAGGTCAGCCAGGCACCCCTTGCACCTTCAGCTGTGGCTGTGCGCTCTCCTATCTCTGCATGTGGAGGTTGGCTCCTTCTCACATTGAGATCAGTGATGAAAGTGGGAAATAAATAAAGTAAATTGAGAAAGATCAGTTCATTAGGCCAAGTGCAAAAACTACCTAGTCATCCAGGGAGCGTCTTGTAATGTGCAAATGGGAACTAACAGAGATCCTCTTTCAAGGGCTGAGCCTACTCATAACTGGCAGATTCCCTTGGCCAAAACCACCTCCTGCATATCTGAGTGTGAGCACTGCTATCTACCACTGCATCGTGCACAGCCCAGATCTCTCATGGGCTGTGGGCAATTCTCAAATTAGAGAGAATGGTAGTATCAACAGCAGCAGATCTGTTGTCCTCATTAGTCCAGCACGTCAGAGAGCATTTCAGAATGACAGTGGAGGGAGGAACATGCATTTTTATCTTGTCACATTCTTGCATATGGAAGGCAAGAGCTGAATCCCTTATGACAAGCTCTGCCTAGCAGAGTAAGCCCAGCTGCAGGACCAGTGCTGTGATGAGGAGGAACCCCAGCAAAGTGGGTGGCCTCACACCTCACTTTCACTGCACAGGGCATTGCTGAATGAAGGGACATCTTGCAGTCACTCAAGGGGAGGTGATGAGGCAAGACAGCAGCAGGATAAAGCAACAATGTGGGCAGCACAAGGCATGAGCAGGAAAACTTGCTCTCGGGTCAGATTCCTTAGTCCAGGACACAACACACTGCCACATCCCATTCCTGGCATTATTGCCGCTGATCCCTGTGGAGCACCGACATCCAGAGATCTGCAAGGCAGATGGACCATAACTATCAAGGCTGCCCACTGGCATCACCCAGGCCAAAGAGCTCCACACCCAGCAATTCCCACCCCGAGCCTGTCCATCGTGCTTGGCGGAGGGCATCTTGCTTTCAGAATGACACCAGACCTTGGTGGAAAGGCTGTGCCACCCAGTGCAGTGCTGGGCAGGGATGCCCCACATGAGCTCTGCTTGAAGGAGGATGGTAGTAGGAAGCAGTTAGGAGCTAACACAGGCAGAGCAGCCAGCTAACAGGGGGTTACAGCACCCAGTGGCCAGTCCTTCTTGTCCAAAACATGCTGGGGTACCTCGTCTCAGCTCCACACAGCCTCTCCTATCCCCAGCACTGTGCCTAGCACGGGGAAGGTGCTCAGGTCAGGGGAAGAACAAAGGAGCGGTGCGACAGCGGGACTATGCTCAGTTTGCTTAGAAGGGGCCTTAGTGAATCAAAACTGCCAACGGTGGAAAACGGGCTTGGTCTTGAAAGTGTAAAGCAATTATTTATTGGCTAACACATGCACACGAAAGATAGCTAGGTCTTCATGAGCTCCTCAGTTAGGCATTGGTGTGCTCACCACCTCGAAAAGATGCCCAAAGGGCCCTTGCTGGCCAGGGACTGTCTGTTGGTCTTCACATCTACTAGGGATGGCCTCACCATGGTGCCAAACACCCTGTCTCCCTGCATTTTTCCCCTTTAGGAATTTTCACCTTTCCTTGCTGCCAACATCTCAATCATCCCACCTCTGTCTATAGTCTTACCTTTCCCAGCGCAGCTGTTCCCCAGCACACAGCCAGGGTATGGCAGGGTCAGAGCTGGGACTTCAGACTTGGGGAGTTGAGCCCTGGAAGCAGAGGATTAGCCATAGATGGGGTTATAGAGAGATGGGGCAAGGGTGGAGAGTAAAGGGGTCCTCTCCATGATTTTTGCTTGAGCTGTTCCAAGTCACAAGGCAAAAAAAAAAAAANAGGAAAAAAAAAAAAAAAAAAAAAAAAAAGAGTCACTTGAGCCAGAGAGTGCATAAAGAGCAAGCACAGCTCCACCATAAGTCATCTCTTCTTTAAGATAGGAAGGTAAAGTTGATGTTTCCCACCCCCTGAACACAGGGGTCAGTCTGGCATGGCCACTTCATGCCAGGAGAATATCTCCCATGGAGTAAAAGGCACACAGTCCTCACACAAGCCAAAGTTCAGCCCAAGAGGAGCAAACACCATGGCACAACTGATACGTGGTCCCCAGCCACATGTCTTGTGTGACATTCAGCAACATCCCTGTGAAGTCCCAGCTTAATGGGGTCAAGGCAAACCTCCCTGCAGAGCCAGGACCCAACCTGCACATAGAGAGCACAGGCAGCATCCCGAGACCACTCCTTGGACATGTTACTGTTGAAATCCCAGGTGGATTAAAGATGAATACAGGAACTTTTCACACTACTGCCACACTCCCACTGCAAAGACTAAACCCAAACCTACCCTCAGAGTAGCCCATGTCCTTTGTGCTGCTGCAGAGAGCGCAGCATGAGAAGTTCCACCTGCTTTGCCCTTCCCAGCCTTTTCCCCTGTGCCCCAGGAAATGTGACAGGGTGCAGAAGCAGCATTCAGGATGACAGTGCTTGTGGGACCCACAGGACTTAGAAGCCCAGCTAGGGCCTCCCTGCTCCCACCCCATGACTGGACAATGGTCACCTGGGCCCCCTAGAAGGTCGGTGGGAAGGTAGATGCTAACCTCCAGTCCTTCCAGCTGCTCCAACAGCCAAGTGGACACACGAGCTCAAGGCACAAGCTGGATGGACAGAGCTCATGCAGGGGGTTCTACTCTCAGGACTTTGCAGACCTTTTTGGGGGTAGTGCAGGTTCGGGCTCTCCTAGCGGGCAGTGCAAGGGTAACCTGAAGCCCAAAGGGCTTAACTGAAGATAGGTACATTACAGAAGGCAGCATGGAGGCAGCTTGGGCAAAGCAGAGGGCAGTGCCAGCTCTCTGCTCCTCTCTCCGTGCTACATCTATGTTCACCACCCCCACTCCCAGGTTATTTTTTTTTGCTGGCAATGCACACAACCTGGATCCATGTCCTCTTGATAGCTCAGTGTCGGTGACACCCAAACAGACCTCAGCTCTCCTGGCACCAGCATGTTGCAACACTCCTGCTGTGCACACTGTGTTCCTCATCAGAGCTGCTCAAAATCCAGCAATTCAGGGAAAAGCAAAGCTGTTTTCTCCTCTTGGGAGCCCCAAATGGCTGCTCTAGTAGTGAACTCGCCTTTGCTGTCTCTGGCAGCTCCCAATGGAGGCTGTTGAGATTTTTCTAGATCAACACCTTCCCAAGGGCTGCAGCGCATATGCTGGCACAGCCAAGGTCTGTCCTGGCTCACGCTGAGACCTGTTTGCCCCAAGGGTACCGGTTCAAGCTGTAAATCCCAGCCTAAGCAAGGCCTGTCAGTTCTCATAACCCAGCCAAAATTCCTGAAGAAAAACTAACACTAATAAAGAAAGGTTTGCTGGAAGTACTGGCATGAGCCAGAAGGAGGTTGCTGTGCTTTGCACCGAAACCTACCAACAGTGTTGTGGTTTCAGATGAAACTGAAGACACGTGAGTCCTTTGGCCGAGTTTTGCCACTGGGTTTCAGTGTCACACTCAGCAGCAGGAGCCAGCCACCACTGTGGGATGCAGCTGAGGTAGTGCCAGGAGATTGGGCTGATGGCTGGGAACGCGGCCGGCCCCCTGGCCCCTCCAAGGCTGAAGCAATTGGGCTGGCTCAGGAGGCAGAGGGGAGCTGGTCCATCCCGTACCTGCAATAACGCAGCTCTGCAAGCCCATCTTGCTGTGAGCTGGAATGAGAGAGAAAGAGAGCCATCCTCCTGCCTTGGACAACAGGGACAGGCTCCCACCATTTTTGGGGTCATGCCAGAACACACGACTGTGATGTACTACCCCATCCCTGTCCTGGACCCCGCGCTCCCCCCAACACTCCCTCCTCAGCTGCTGCTCACACCCTCCATGCCTCATCCTGCCTCCCTACAACCGTCAGTGCTTCAGGGCAGGGAAAGTATCTCATTACCTCTTTGCAACGGGCCGTGGCAAATCGTTGGCACTAACAAATTGCAGGTCCTGATGAAAAACATCAAGGTCACAAGGCAGAAGCAGTGAGTATTACTCACTCAGGGAATTGTTTTCAGCTTTATCAAAAGGGGCCAGGGGCAGGAGCTGCAGGGATGGTGACTGGGAGCCCTCACTCTTCGCTACTGGCTGATGATGAAGTGGCACAGGCCACTGGTCCCCCAGCTACCTGTTCCAGGGAAAAGTGCATGGTTCCCCAACACCTTGCCATCCCCCAACAGGTACCCTGGTATCCCCCAAAAAAGTGAAGGAAAGATGCAGGCATACCTATATAAACATAAGGTACAGGGCAGGTATAAGGCAGGGCAATACACTGCCGTTTGTCCACACAAGGGAGGGACATGGAGGTCTATTCTGAAGGACGTAGGGGAAAGGAAAGGTCCTTGGGATGGGACAAGAAGGGACAAGGTCCTGCTGCTGTGGCCATGGGAGGAGGGTTACCCTTCTGCAGCCCTGGCCAGACTGGGAGGGAGCCTGGGATTCAGTTGCCCATTATTCCACCTGGCTGAGCCCATACCAAGGCTAATCCCCACTGACAAGAGCTAACAGCGAGAGCTGGCTCAGCCCTGTGCTGTAGGACACCTCTCACACCAGGCAGTCCTGCCCTACAAGCCCTGATCCCACTGGATGGAGGAAAGACACTGCCACCTGCCCCCTCCACTCTGCCTTTGGTTCAGGGGTGGTCCTCACTCCAGGACAGGGTCTGCTGCTCCCCTGTGTCACCACAGAGCTGGCTGCCCACCAGCAATACAATGCCCCTCATCCCTCACCCCGTAATACCACCAGGGTCTCCAAGCACACAGAAGGGCACGGTTACCCCTTGGCAGCATCTCCAGCCCACGACCATAGTCTCACTCTGCGTTAACATGAGGCAGGTCAGCATTCAGGAAAACCAAGCTTGGCTACAACATGTTTTGGCAGGGAAGAGCCAGCAAGCTACAAACTCGCAGCACAGCAGAGCCACCACTGCAGTTTTCCTCCCAAACGCTGTGATCCTCAACGTTTTAGTATGTACGGAAACAACAGGTGATTCAGCCAAAAGGGAGAAACTCCAGCTAATAAATCAAAACTAACCAAGGCTCCTGCCATGCCCTTTGCTGGCACCTCCCTCAGCCTTTCCAGGTACATCCAGGAGCAACATGAACATAAACAGTCTGTCTGGTACCTTCAACAGTGCAGGAGCCATCAGCACAAGGTGCAAGTGTTTCTGTGCCAGCTCACAGCCAACACAAGCCCTCAGCACCTTCGTTAGGGACTGCAGACAAAGCCCCAAGAAGATTTCCCTTCTCTCTCGCTCTCTGGTGGGAACAGGCAGCGAGTTTGCTGAACCTGGTCACAACACTCAGCAAGAAAGTGGAGTAATGGGGACATCCTTGATACATCCCCTGTTCGTTCCTCTGCAAGAGCCCACCATGGCATCACCAGCCACGCAGCACCTCCCCACCATGCTCATGGCTGATGCGTATTTTTCTGTGAGTGGCTGCTGAGCCTTTAGCACTGAATGTCTGGGTGCAAAGCCTTCATGGCACCAGAGGCTGTATCTTTGCACCAGCTCATATGGTTTGAGCAACTTGCAGTTTTGTCCTGCTCCTCCAACACAGCCCTGGGGTGCCAGTGACCAGTGTTGCTTCCCCACTGCCAAACTGCCCTTTCTTTCCCAACCCCAGCCCCTTTCCAGACCACATTTCTACCCATTTTTCAATTCCCCCACATGATCTTTTGATTTTCCTTTCTCTGTGGTGCACCCTGCACTTGCTGAGTGCCACCCTCACCTCTTGAGCAGCATCACTCTGCCTTCCTGGGAGACCACACGTATCAAAAGCTGCTCCCAGACAGAGCCGCTTTGCTACTGGCACTTCTGGAAAGGTGCTGCCTTGGCTAGGAAAAATCACTTTAGGTCCAGAGGGTTTTCCCGGTAATAGAAACCTCAGCAAACAAGCCATCCCCTAGCCAAGCAGCACAGACACTATGGTAACAGCAAACTAGGGAAGGATATTCCATTTCTGTGCCAAAAACCAGGCAATTACTCTTTCCCCAGCCAGCCATGGAAGTTTTCAAAAATGACCTGTGATTATGGGTGCCCAAGCAAAATGCTCCCTACAAGGGCCTTTATTTCCAGGAAATACCTGCTTCTCGCATTCAGGGAATCAGCCTCAAGCCAGACAGGCACAGAGACACCAAACCGCCTCCAAAAAGATCTCAGTGGCCCTGATCAGTGAGAGCTGAACAGTTCAGTGGGCAGGAAAACCCCCCAGCACTCAACCTGCTCTGATCATCCCACCATCACACCCCTCTGGTTCCATCCATCACCCCCTCTCCTAAGCCAGCACCAGCTGCCTCCCAACAATCCCTTTTTCAGAGAACATCCTTGCAAAACACGAGCTGACCCTTTTAGGAGAAAGCTGCCCAAAAGATGGCTCAGGAAAAGGCCCAGGAGGACACCAACTTTTGGAAAGTTCTGCTAGAAAGCAGATACTGCTGATCCCCGTCTTGGCTGACTCCATCCACCCGCTAAGTGTATCAACATCACTCCAGCCCAGCCTTGCATTTGGAAACACCTCCCCATTTGTGCTTGCGCCCCCATGCATGGGAGACTTGCCATAAAGAGCTTCAAAGGTCTCCTATCTATAAAATCAATGTGGTAACAATTCCTATGCATCCAGAGTGGTGGCAACACATCAAATCCCATTGCTATCGCAATTCTATCCCTCCCTTTCCCCTTATCCTGCCTCTTGCGACATGACCATGGGCTCTCCAGGGCAGCTCTGTGTTTGTACAGCTCTTGTTTACAGCTGGGACCACAGCTAAGCAAACACCTGCAAGCATGCGAGTGCCCACTCACTGCTCTGGAAGTGGAAACCCAGCACGGGTTGTCAAACAACCGTGCTCTGAATAACCCAGGCCCTACCCCAGCTTTCACAATAGAAATTAGTCACAGTGCACCAACACGAGCAGTGAATCGGGCAACAGGAGATAAAGTTTGCAACGGAGACCTCACTTGTACTCTCTTACATACCTGAGACAACCTTTCCTTTGGCTTATACCTTTCCAGACCCATTAGAGGCAAAGGGACCCTCTGCTCCCGAGGCAGAGGTGCTCTGCATTTTGCTTTAGATACCAACTGCTGCTCAAGAAGTCAGACAGCACCAACACCCAACCCCCAAGAGCATCCCCAGGCTTTTCCAGCCAAATTTCAAGGTGGTTTTGTCCACCCACATTGACCACAGAGATCCGATTTTAGCAGACAGTAAAACATGATCCAGAACATTTGCAATGTTTGATGATACAACCAAGGGCTCCAGGATGGCTCAAAGGTACCTTTAAATATTTGGATACTGGGGAATTTGGGGCATTACGGAGTTACTCTCCCTCTGAAAGAAGAGGCAGGAGCCCATCGATCAACCAAGGCTCTGGCAACATGAGAAGCACTATGAGCACAGCTGGGACGTTACTTGGATACATCTGTGTCAGCAAAAGTTATCCCCTCCAGGTGATGTAAGCTGGGTTAGCAGTGGTCACTTCTGGCAGCCTGAAGTGCATTCACTTCAAGGTCTTTGCTGAGATACCTTTATCTGTCACCAAAATGGACTTTTACACCAGCAAACATCTGCAGCACAGGCCTAACCTAGACTCACATCTGGCTGCTGAGCACAGGTGGTGCTACCTTGTGAAACACTAGAAGGTACTTGTATGAGGGTTTGTTTACAAGTGAGTTCATTTATCATCAGTTAACTTGGTGTCATTTTTGCAGAAGGCTAGCATGGACACTGCCCGACCTTTTGCTGCACGCTGCAAATGGCAGCATCTTACCCAAGGATGGAGGAGCAGCAAGGAGATCCAACACACAGCAGAATAAAAAGATGTAAAACTCTGTGTAGCTTCAAAAGCAAAACAGAAAAGGAGCAGCAATACGATACCTGACAGGGTAACAGCAGCAGAAAAAAGCAAGAGTTGCTGCAGGAGGGTACCCCTGCAGAGCGTATTCTTCGCATACCTCACAAGCTACCCCACCACAGGGGCTGGGCAGGACAGGGCAGGGGGCATTACAGCACTGCTCAGCAGCAAAAGCAGAAACCGTCTTCCTGTAACTATTGCCAGGCAGGGAATAAGCCAGCAAGGGCTGTACCCGATGACAGCCCTAGGGAAGGGGGAGCAGGACCTTCCCGTCTGCCTGGTGTGGCAGCAAGGGTGGAGGAGCTCTGCTCCCCTGCGAGCTAACCTGGGCTTCGGCACGCGCCTCTGCCCTAGGGAAAAGCAGGGGGACACACAGCGAGGAGAGCGCGTGGGGCCCAAAACCATTTACATCCCCAACATACAGAAAGGGGAGAAGCAAGGGCAGGACAGAGGGTTGAGGGAACAGTCAGAACTCTGGCACAAGCAACCAGTGTGGCAACTCAAATGTTGTCCAACGGTTGTGTTGGCAAATTTACAGGATCCCAATGGCAAACTGCACATCTGGTGCGAAGGCAGATAGACACAAAAAGCAGGAACAATCTGACTACTGAGGAAAATTACAGCCATCGGTGAAGGGAGATTGGGCAGTTCCAACAGACACAGAAGGATAAAACAGAACAAAGTGAAGCTTAAAAACTCATCCTTTACTGCTTCTGAAATCACTGCCTGCATCTCATTTGCTAACGGAGCTGTCAGCAGCTTCTTAGGCTGCAGGGGTCACAGTAGCAACAGCAAGTGCTGCTTTGTTCTCAGGTTTGATCTGTTTTGCCCACTAAGTGCTTTCAATCTTTTCCGTTCAGGTGTACTCAAAAACCTTGTGCAAGCAGTAGATGGGCAAAGGATTTCACCTACAGCCTCCCTCAGCCACTGGCACAGGGAAGAGAGAGAAATGTTTCTTGTGATTTTTATATAGCAGATATATCCCAAAACTAGGGATGCTGCATACATGTGTGTCTATCCCGTAGGACACACTGTGCCTCCAAACACTGGATCAACGGGCACCAGGTAGAGAGCATCAGCCCAGTGCCCTATCTCTGCCACAGCCCACTTTCAAATGCTTCAGGGAAAACATTTGAAAAATAAGTTGTGAAACTCCTCCACAAAGCCTCAGACCCACTTCCAACAGCTGGAGAGGCCAGTAGGTCTTGAAGCAACAGATTTAACATCCCATCCAAAATGCTTCTTACCAAGCAACAATTGTCTACAGTTATCAAACTGCCTGAATGTCCACTTGCCTTTCCAAGCTTTATCTATTTTTTGTTTCTGCAGTTATCTGCTGTCACCAAGTCTGGTTTATTTACTCTTATGTGATTCACTCACACTTTGCCGTTTGCTCCCTGAGAAGAGGGGATGGGACTAGTGCATTCACTCCCTCTTATTTCTCTCTCTTATGCCATCAGGAGTCCCCATGGTCATTTCACACAAAAGAAAGAATCCAACACCCCTGCTCAGAGTAGCATCACCTAGAGGAGGCTGCCCAGGACCACATCCCGTTGGGTTTTGAGTATCTCCAAGGATGGAGACTCCACCACCTCTCTGGGCAACGTGTGCCAGTGTTAACCCCCTCCTGGTAAAAAAAGCATTTTAGGTAGAATTTCCTGCATTTCAATTTATATCTCTCATCCCATCATTGGGGACCAGCAAGAAGAGACTGGCTCCATCTTCTCTACTCCCTCACCAGGTATTTATACACATTGGTAAGAACCCCCTGAGCCTTCTCTCCTCTAGGCTGAACAACCTCAGCTCCTGCAGCCTTTCCTCATATGACAGAGGCTCCAACCCCTTTATGATCTTCCTTGCCCTTCACTGGACCTGCTCCATTGTGTCCATGTCTCTTACTGAGGAGTCCCCAGCACTGGACACAGCATGCCAGATGTGTCTCACTGGGTCTGAGTAGAAAGGAATAACCTGGCCATTTTTAAACAGCTCAGTGTTTGTTTGGGTTTGCTAAGCACTAGAGTAACAGCAGCTGCTATGAACTCTCTATTGAGCCACAAAACTGCCTTCCCAATGCACACCTCACCCAGAATTATCAGGCCTTGACATTTTGGTGTGAACACAGCTTTGCTTCCTATAATGAATAGGAACACTTTCAAAAACTTTATCTCATCTTTATATTTTCTTCAAAATAAAAACACATTTGGATTCCTGAAAACAGTAACAGGTCCCATCACTTTTCTGAACAAGGCATATAAAGATAAATAGAGTAAAACACACAGTTCTGGGATTTTAAAAGCTGAAAGCCTTTCCTAGGGCTGATTTATAAAAGAACAGTCCTAGAGTGAACAAACTGCTTCAGGATGGGTCCCTCTGACACCTCTTAGTGGCCTCAGATAGTCCATTTCTCTGTACGAGCTTCCACACTTTTGACCAGGCCTTCTCCCAAAACCTCGAAGTCCTCCAGAATTGCCTCCACGTTGGGAACGCAGACCAGCTCACTGTTCAGAGTTGTCACCAACCTTCCTTTCATGCTGGAGACCTGCATGACACACACAAACATTGTGCAATTGGGAGCACCCGCTCACAGCTGTTTCACAACCTCTGCAAGGCCCAAAGAGGAGAATTAAATTGTTCTCCTGCCTCATCACATCCAACCCTGCCACACAACTCCCAATTTTCCAAGCTTCACTTCTCAACACCACTGTTGTTCATTATTAGAGTTAATAAAACTGTAAGAGTGGCCCTTCCAGCCCCTTCTCAGCGTTTATCCTGGAGCCACAGTCCAAAGACCACAAGGAAGGAAGAGAAGCAATGGCCAGGGGCATGGTGGAGATGGGAAAAGAGTGTGCAGATGCATGGCAGAGCTTGTGTAAGCAGAGCAGAGAGGGTATGCAAAAGGAACCACACCATGACCTTGAGTACGAGCTGCCTGGGCTCTGCTTTGTTGTTGGGTGTCAAGACCTTGAATGGGAAGAGAACCTTGGCTCCACCAGTAAAAAAACCCTCATTTTTAATCAAGCCCCACACAGCTCAGATGCAAGCGTCTCCTTGCATTTCACCACTGTGAATAACTGAGTTTCACAACTGCAGCTGGGCTGCATGGCCAATGCCCTCTGGCCATGAAGAGAGGGGAGATAAATCACCCAGAGACTGACAGCAGAGGAGCCTGGGCTGCCAATTGTGAGCCATGAGTCACCAGTTTCTTTGCGTCTTTCCTTCATAGAAAGCAGCATGAATCACTCCAGCGTGCCTCACACCTAGCTTAACCACCCCCTAGAGTTTGCCAACCCACACAATGTAGCTGGAAAATATCTCTGCACATCAATAGGACTTGGGCACTATGAACCTAGGCTTGCCATCCCGGCTTCCTGCAGGTTGGGTAAAACACCCAAAGCCACAAGAATGGGACAGCCTGCTGCGCACAACAAATGTCTGGCAAACGAGGCATTGCCCACCTCCCAGGATGGGATCAGAGAAGAGCACCTGGGACACGGAGCTCTGTTTTGACTCATAATCATGGTGCTGGCATTTGTCCAGGGACAATATTCCCTTCTCCACTCTGCTGATGACTGGGGGCACTGTGGCCACAGCCCTGTCTTTGTTTCACCCTTTCTAAGAAGGGACAGAATTATAAGCTCCACTTCTCAAAGGGCTTTAGGGCTGCTGAGTTAGACAAAGCAATTACAATGCAGAAGAAAAGCCCTCCAAGCTTTTAGGGCATAGAGGTGACATGAAGCTTAAAGCAGAATCAAGAACTCACCTTAAAAGGTTGAGGCTGAAAGCTCAAAGGTTTCCACAAAACTGCAATCACTTCCCCACCATGCTTGTCATAGAAGAACAAAGCGAGATCACTGAAGGCATCCTGGGTAGAAAACAAACAGTGATTGCACCAGACATCCCAGAGCCAGAGCCCATCCCTGGTTCAGTCTCCTTACACAGGGACACACAGGAGCTCCACACCAGCCAGGACCAAAACAGCAACTCTTCCACTGGATTCCCAAAAGAAAAGCAACTGGCAGCCCATGGATAAGTCCTATGTGCCTCCTGCTGCCTCTTTTCCCCCAGCCTTGATGGGCAGAGCGCACTGCCTCCAAGTTTTGCATGCAGACCTCATCACTGACTACCTCTGGCTATGCCAGAGAGCTGAAAAATAATCCACCACCTCCCACAGGCCTGCAAGAGCACGAAGAAATCAGCATCCAGCTTTAGGACATTGGACCCCTTAGGTGACAACCCACTGAGTGTTCCTCACCATGGTCCCCCATCAGCTGGATCTAGAACTACCATGCTGTCCTATCCCAGTGTCCAACAGCCAAGTCCAAGACTTCACAGTATAACACATAGCAAAAGGCAGACCTGGCCCAGCAGGCAATCCTGCCACAGTATGTTTCACTGCATGGCAGCGAAGACCAATCCCAGTCAAAGACCTTTTTACTGGAGGCCAGCACCACAAGCTTTACAATCTGTGCAACAAACGTATCAAAGCTCCTTCTTCCCCCAGGACAAACCCTACCTGCACTGTCAGCACACAGTGTCCCAAAAGGAAACAAAACAGCAGAAATTTTAAGTAACACACAGTTCTGTGAGGTGCAGACAGATGAAAACTCAATGGAGGCACTGCACAAATCTGCTGTCCTTGCCCCCATGTTTCATCAGCTGTAGCTCCTTTGTCAGTGACTAGCTCCTTTCGTAGCACTGGGGAGGAGAGCTCAGAAAGAGATCTTGCATAAAGAGATGACTAAGTCCACAGTCTGGTTTCCCCCAAGCCCACACAAGCTGGATTCCCAGCACTGCAAGAAGGCAGGGGATGAGCATTGCAGCAGAAGTAAACAATGCTGTGTGCAAGCAACTTTTCGAACCCAGAAGTCTGGCCCTACAGCTCAGCACCCAACACACTGGCACCTGGAGACATGCACCCCAAGTGCAGCTAACCAAGACAGCCAAGAAGCTGTTCACTGACACTTGTTCATTTTGGTGATTAACATCAGGCAATGGCACATGTTTACTGGGCAGAGCAAACAGCCCCCAGTATCAGTACAGGGTAAGTTTCTGTACATGGCCTCACTAGCTTTGGAGCAACCTACTGCAAGAAATACAAACCCTCTGCTCCCTCTTTATCCTTCTCCTCCTTAGTTTCCCCAGCTGCAACTCAGCCATGCTCTTACAAGGAGAGGTCTCTGCTGGCATCATTGTATCATAAGGTTTTCATGAGGATGTGCATGAAAAAAAAAAAAAAAAAATCAACAACAAAGGCAAGCTTGGAAAAGGTCTTGTATGGATATACCAGGATTGCAGTAGGAGGAAAAAAACATGGATTGGGTTGGTATTACCAGTGATCCAAAGGGTGGGGTGGCATTTTGAGAGTAAAGACCTGATAAGCAGGGAGGGGTGGTGTTGTCTGCAAGCTTCAGAGCCAGATTTATGAGTTTGGACTTGAAGTACCACAAACAGAGGGCAATACACTTAGCCCATCAAGCTGGGAAGATCCTGAGACCTGCCAGCTCATCCCACTTCATGGGATCTTTGAGAGGGCAAGGCTGGTCAAGGCATTATCTCACCAAACTGGCTAGAAAAACCACCATCTAAAAATACATTGAGAAAGAGGCAACCTGCCCTGGCATTTCTCAGCTGAGCGCGACGGGTTACGCTCAGAGCCCAAGTCAACAGGGAATACTCCTCCTTTTGCCGAAAGGCAAACGGCAGGAGGGAGGGAAAGCTCAGCGAAGGGCAAGAAAGCTCAGGGCATGCTGACTGCCAACGTGCAGCTTTCTAAACCAGAGAGGAGCAGAGCACGTGAGAACCTGAAAAAGCCCCACTGCTCTATAGGGCAAGGTCTCGAGTGCCACATGATGCTCCCTACAAGAAAAGTTATTTTTTACAGGCATGTCTTGGTGGACAGGAGCCAGGAGCATTTGCAGTAAAGGAGCCCTCCCAGACTCAGCTCATTTCCCAATAAAACCGCTGCTCAGCCTGATAGCCAGCACCTTTTATCCAGACAGGGGAGAGCAGAGAGCAGATGTTAAAAGGATGGCATCCAGTTCAAAATCCCAGCAAAGGGCAAGCTTCTGCACTTGTGCAGCTCCCAGCATTGTTCACATGACAATGCCTGGGCCAGCTCCACTGAGCTGCAGATGATGCACATTCAACTCTTGGGAAACTGCAGCATTAAAAGGGTCTGGTGTATTAGTCACCACACTTCTGTTTGTACAGAGACTTGGGGAGTAAAAGCAAACAGAGTTCACCTTCCATTTCCACATCCCATGCTCCAAGCCCAGTGCCACTGGGCTTGCCTGAGCCTGCAAACACCTTCCTCAATGGAAAGTTTAAGAGAAAAGGGAGAAAAGGTAGGGAGCACATTTGAATCCCTCCTCCCTTCTTGAGCTGCTATATCTT
This sequence comes from Scopus umbretta, assembly GCA_013400535.1. NCBI lineage: Eukaryota > Metazoa > Chordata > Aves > Pelecaniformes > Scopidae > Scopus > Scopus umbretta. The sequence goes on along the minus strand of VZTL01067909.1, from coordinate 65,764 downwards.
GGGTTGCAATTCAGCTTTAAAGGCCCAGGGAAAGCTCTCCCTGCTCAGGAGGATCCCTGCCATCAGCAAAACTTGTAGCTGGTTCCCATCTCGCAGAGGCACAGGGGACTGGCAAGCTTGGGGCTGTGATTTGGGGGAGCCTAATAGCCCAGGGAAGGGGTACGTGGCACCTGGAAGAAGATTAGCTCACAGTCTGTAAGGAGCCAGCTGGGTTGTTCGAATGAAAAGATGGAGAAAGGTGGTGAGTAAAATACACTGATCTAAAATGGGACTACTGGATTAAGCAGCTCAGACTGAAGCGTGGACTGTGCAATGATGCAAGTGCTCATTGCTAGTTAAGCAACTACATTGTTGATATTTAGAGGTGGGGTTCTTTTGGCCTAACCATTTATCCACCCATTTTTTCACTGCTCCTATTTATACCCAGAGATTGGGCTCATTACATCACAGCTGCTGGAAAAAGAGAAGCCATTTGGGGAGGTCTCTGCACCTGAAGTGTGCCTAGCAGCTCTTCCTGGTGCGAGGCAGTTTCAAGTGGCGAACGTATCAAACGTTTGCCCAGTGCTTAGAACATTTGAAGTGCTCTCAGCAAGGAATCTACCAGTATAAAACCCTATTAAAGTTACTGACTTCCAACAAATGACTACATTTGTGGTTAAAACATTAAGGTCCCTGTCATCCTACTGCGACCTGCCCTGATGCTCACAGGTTACGTGATACAGACAGAGCCCTCCCCCATGCCCAAACAGAGCAAGGAGCACTGTCGAGAAAGTCAGGCTGGGGTTACTTCCGTGTCAGAAGGGCTTTAAAAGAGAAAAGAAACCTGGATGTTAGATTTGGGATTCACCTAGTAAAAGGTATTTCAAATTATCCAAACTTTTCCACCTCCAAGTACCTCATCAGAGCCACATACACATCCATGTCCCAAGGGTTCGGGGCAGCAGCAACAAAGTATGGCAAGGAAAGAAAGCCACCCATGTTCTCCTGTCTGCATTAGCAAACATGCTTTGTCCACCAACCCACCAAACCATCTGAGATCAAAGTCTTCAGTCACCTCCTATGGGATGAATCCAAGGCAGACCTCTAGGAAGGCATTACCAACACAGGAGAAACGTAGCCACAGGTACCTTCTGAGCTCACCCAAGGAGTACAAAGTGCTGATGTCTCAATACGCACGTGCATACATGCGTGCATCCACCCCCTGCACTGGGCACTATGCTAAGGGTCACATAGTTGCTCTGAAGCTGTAAGAACAGGGAATTTCCTGCCACCTCTGTCCCTCTGAGGGCACAGATCCAGACAGGAAGGTTTCCTACAAGAGCCCACAGAGCTTTTTCAGTTCATCTCTGCCTCTCTGGAAGTCTCCATAGGAGGAGTCAACCCTGTCAGTCAGAACAGGAAGGGAAAAGTCTGACCTGAAAAGATTTCACCAGTTCCAGCTGCCTCTTGTAACCACAGCTTATATATTGTAAGAGACCAAGAACTTTTAATATCATTAATACCTTCCTAACATGCAGTAGCAAGATACACATTCGTACACTGTGGGTAGAAGAATGGGAAGGGCTACAAGTCTTCCAGATAGGTCTTGCCTGAAGGTGCAAGAAATGCAAAACATTGCTGTAGAGGGAAGGACGTTTACAGCAAAGCAGGAAACATTTTCCTGCTCATCTGCACAGGAAAGATCTTCCACATACAAGATGGGCAGCTCCTCTGCCACAAGTTCTCTGACAGACCCGTGCAGCCAGCGAAAGCTGTATCTCAGTGAATGAGAGTGCTGTGCATCCAGTGACCCACTGAGACCAAAGACCTGGTAAAAAATGTTGGGTCTTTTAATAGTCATTATAGACATGCAGATGGACAGGGCACAGGCAGCTTCATCCAATTTTCCCTACCATGAACGAACAGCTCTGGATCCTGGGCATGTGACCAAAGCCTTTGGGCTCTGTGAGCTCCTGCATGCATGCAGATGGGCATGGCAAGTATATCCACAGGACCCAGTGGATGCAGGCAGAAAGATGATCCCTTGAGCTCAAGGACAGCCAAGTCACCCTGGAATAAGAGCTATGTTGATTGAGCCTTCCCATGCCATGTCCCCAGCAAAAGGCTGGGGGCAGCTCGACAGCCACCACAACACAGACCAGCAGTCATAACAGAGATCCCACAGAAGCCTTGTCCGAGACACTTAATGTAGCCTTGCTGGAGAATCCCTGCCAGGACTGGACCCAGGGTTTGCTCACTGAAGTGCTTTAGACCATAGGCACCAGGGAGGCTGGTGATGGGCTGAAGCTCCAGGGAAACACTCTCTGCAGGACATCTGGCACCAGCTTTCCCTCAAAAGCATCTGTCTGCAAATCTTTCTCATCTGGACAGACCCCCAGAACAGGCCTGTTCTGTCAGATCTGTCCTGAATTGAAGGATTTGCTATCTGAATCCCATAACCAGCCTTTCATCTCTACCCAGAGCCTCCCAGGCCCCACAGTAACTCGATCAGACCAACTCCTGCAGCACATCTCCTTGGAGCAGGAAAAATTAAAGTAGTCAGGACTCAGCACCTCCCCTCTTTTCATTTTCTCCTCTGATTAGGCTCTTTAGGGAAGGCACACAGCAATCCTTCAGCTCCAGAGTGCTCCTGCCTTGCTAACCTCTTTGATTTGAGATGAACAGGGGCCTCTCAGGACCAAACAGGTTGGACAGGAGAAAAGTGGGTCTCCTGGTTACGGGGCCAAGCGCACTCCCTACCCCTCTCAACTCAATCAGTATGTCTGGGCACTTAAATCCCCTTTTTATGTGGCAAGCTCAGAAAAAGGGCAGATACTTCCTTTCTGCCCACAGAAGAGAACAAAATCCCACAGGACTGCTGAGTGGTAGATGTCTCCCTTGCTATAAACCCACCACAGCTGCACCGTCAGCCTCGACTACAACCCTGTTGCTCAATTCTGTGGTTCATGCTATTAAGGGATAGCAAATTACTGTGAGTCAAAGCCAGCCAGTTTTGTGTCCACATGCCTTCTCACCTAAAATCTCTCGTAAGAGTTCACTGCTGTCACCACACTTCTTTCCAGCATCAACTTCTTGCTGCGTTTGGATCACCCTCAGTGCTGCCAGCCTTCAGGATGAGGATGAGCTGAACATTGCTTTAAGAAGTAATAGCCAGCAAAGGAGAAATGCAAAGATGCTAAAGAGGCTACCAACCAAAGCCAGGTGAAAGCACAAAGCCGATGCAAAGATCTTGCCTTCAAGCAACATTTGGTACACTGAGACATGAATCTGGGTCATTTCTGATGGGGTCGTTTCAACCACTGGTATGCATCCCCTGCTTGCTGGCGACCCTGCAGTGAAGAGTCATCTTTTGAGGCCCTCCAACACAGGTGGGCATGGCTGAGGTATGGGACAGCACATGCAGCATCACCTCTGATTTTTCCAGAAGAAACACCTGTTCAACCAGAAAAATATATTCATCAGCCCCTTCAGGTCTGCCTGCCACTGATCTGGAAGCCACAAGAGGCAAGTGAACTGGTACTGCAAGATACCTCCAATACGATGGCCACAAGGGAACACAGCCACGCCTACCTTGGAGCCTTCAAGAGGAGGGAAAGCCCCCCAGCCAGGGCTGCTGAGGCAGACTTCAGGCTCTCTACCCCATAGTTCACTCTTTGGAGAAACCTGTGACCAATTGGGCTCCAATCCTCCTAAGCACCCTCGGGCCAAAGAACGAGAGACACCAAGTGAATGCAACGCTGCTTCCAACAAGGCAACGTGACCTTTGCTCATATCCATGTTTCTTCACTAGAATGTTAGTATATTGAATTTAGGACCAGCTGTAATTTGTAACTCAACCAAACCATATTCCGAGTCTATTGTTACCTGTATTAGAGAAAACAGTCAGTAAAAATTCAGTTTGGATGTCATAAGTGACTGGACCAATTAAGTCATAATTGCTTAAAGGATAATGAAAGCTGCCTTCCAGGGAAGTCTCTTCTGCACCTTTCACTTCTGGAGCCATTTGCTGACACAGAGTTGACTAGAAGCACAAAGAAGTCCTATAAACTGTAACACACCCGCTGAGTTTCCTGATCCAGTGCCTCGATATATAGTGATTTGCTGCAAGCCTGTTAATAGTCTCCTCAAGGAGCCTGCTCTCCCCATCAGCTTGTCCAACAGTCTCCACTTCCTCTTTGAGCACGAAGTCAGCCTCCTGCCAGGTCTCCACGAGAGTCACTTAGCCCCAACCCCTCTGGAGACACGGAGGCTCTGGCCCTGTGCACACAGGCACCTCCAGAGCCTTGGCAGCTGCTGAAAGGCTCCATTCAGCTCTAACTCCCCCCTTCCAGCATGATGTGGAGAGGGACTTCAGGCTTAAGAAACTCCATTTCCTGCCCAGATCTATGCCTCTTGGTTGAGGTTTCAAGGTGGCAGGCCAAATCCTCACCATACAGGGAACAGAAGAGACGAGCTGGCCTTGATATTCCTCCTCAGATCCAGATGCCAGGAGAGAGCGAAATAGTGAATGGTTCCCAATCGCTGTGCTTCCTGCTCCCTTTTATAAGTCTTGTGCAGGGTGCTTCTCCCCCTCCTTGCATAACCTGGACCCCAAGAAACACCCCTAAATACTCTGTGCAATGTGTCCTGCAGGACCTCCAGCTTCAAAACCGCTTTCTTTCTCAAAGGTAGGAGAGCACTAGCACCTTCTCTACCCTCTCATTTCCTCCATGACTTTCTAGCTAAACAAGCAGCGCTATTTGCAGGGAAATTGTGCAACAATTTTGAGGTCTTTGCCAATTTAAAGAGGTCTTGCATGCATCCCTGTCTCTCACCTCCTTGCCCCCCCCACCAGACTGTCCCAGCCTGCTGTGGATGACAGAAGGACCAAGCTTGCACCTTGCTAGACCTGCCAGCTCCACTGAAGTCACAGCAGATTCCTACAGACTGGGCAGAGATCTGCATGAAATGCAGCTAGCAGGCAGCATGGGAAGTAATGGGGCTATGCTCAGGGTTGAGGAAACCTTCAAATAAACCCTTCTAAGTTTTCTTTGGCCACCTCCTAAGCTACCTGGGTTCAGGTGAAAGGGGAGCTTGAACCTAAAGGGCCCAGCATCCTCCAGCCTGGAGTTTTAATTCAGGCACCTCTGCAATTCCTTCTATGGACCTGGAGGCAAGATCTGGCCAATTTTGCTGTCCCTCCTTGCAGCTGCCACCACCGCCAAGCCTGGCAGCAGCAGCAGCGACATGCTCAGTGGCTGTGCAGGATTAGACAACTTGGGGACCAGCAAATGCTAAACCCTGCAGAGCCTTCAGGAGGCAGCCCAGAAAGAGAAAAGACTCCACCCAAAAACTTTTTCTTTTGCAGGCACACCTGCCACCCCAACACAAGGTTGGAGAGAAGTTGATACCAACTCTTCAGGTAAGAGAAGCATACGAGAAGGTGGATAAAAGAAGGTGGATAAAACCCTCTTCGCATATAGGTCGGGAGAAGGGCAAGATGAAAGCCCCCTGACCTGCCACGCTGCACAGGAGGGCTGGCAGGGGCAGCCAGGAGTTGCCAGAGCACAGCTAAAGCTGGAGCCCCACCAGCTCTGCCTTTGAACAAGCTGCCACTAGCACAGCCCAGGTGCCGCAGGGACCTGAAGACCCAAGAGATGCTGCAATGAGGGAAATCCCAGTCAGATATTAGGAAATGAATTTTCACAATGCTGGCCAAACACTGGGACAGGGAGGTGAGATATCTCCATCCCTGAAGACAGTCGGCATTCAATAGGACTGGGCTCTGCGCAGCCTGCTCTAACATCAAAGCTGGCTCTGACCTGAGTAAGGAACGGGGCTGGAGACCTCTGCAGCATCCTTCCTGCCAAAGCCAGCCTGTAATTCCTACAGCAGTTCTAACACTGCTTCACAGCATTTCTGTGGGTAAGGGATAATGGCACTTGAAACTCGAGCTGGGTTTTGAAACAGGGCATCACAGCCCTACCACTCTGCATACTGACATTTACTCAGCTACTGCACACATAGCTGTGAAGGGCCAAAGAGGCAAAGGCTGCACATCTGCAAAGGAGTGGCTGTCCAGATCCAGTGTGGATCACCCTTGCCACCCAGGATCTTGCATGTCTCCCTAGCTGGCTGAGACTTTAGCATGGCTCCATGGTGGAAAAGCACGGGGTTGATAACTCTGGATACTGATGTTCTCCATATACCCGTATTACCAATTTCCTCTGCCATCACGCATGTAACCAGCCCCAGAGAAACCATCCTGTGACCAATATTTAGCCTCTATGGCTCATGCAACCACTGGCCTAACAGCAGGAGCCCTGCCAGTACCATGCCATAGATTCCTGTACAAGCCCCCCGAAAATAGGGGTAGTTACTGTCCATCATGCGCCCCAGTTGGTGCAAAAAGCCATGAAAAGTCAATTAACAGACTAGAGACAAATGGCCCAAGGTTACTTTTGCACTGAAATATCATGTTCTTCCGCAAAAGCTCCAGGTGCTTTGTATCTGAGGTCATTCTCACATCAGCACCACTCCCATTTCCAAGGAACAGGTGATGCATTCACCACATCTTCTGCTGAAGAAGCTATTTCAGATGCACACAAAATACATAAAGGTGTCACCAAACAGGTCCTGCAGTGGTAGGCACCTAATGACCCGAATGTCAGAAGGCAGCTCCCTCTTAGGCAGGTAGCCCCCTGTGCCTCCCCAAAAGGCCATACTTACTCTCAGCTCCTGGAGGTAGCACTGGACAGGGTCATAATCCACCACAGGAAAGAGGATCTTCACCGCAGTGCTGTTTTTCACTACGCCCCGGGAAAATGACTTTAGTGGCCGGTCCACGCTCTCCAGATGCCGAGGAATCTGGTTTGGATTCAGGTGGATTAGGACATCATAGAAGTCCAAAGGAGGGCGGAAGACCATCTGCAGGGACAAAAGACCAGTGCTACTCAATATAGGACACAGGCGAGCAGGAGAGATAAGGGAGGTTTCCCAAGTCCTTGCTTGCATTTTAGTCCCTTCTCCTTAGAACGTAGTAAACCAAAGCCAAAATTTTTGCAAGATTAACGCCAGAAGTTTGCCAAAACATCCACAGGAAAAACATGGCTGCGGTGGAGCCACAGGGAGCTCCAGCCCATACTGGCCACCTCATTCCCTCTGGTGTGAGACATATCCTCGATGCCACAAGGGCTCAGCTCACATCACAAGGATGTCACCCTCACTCCTGTACACCCCATGCAAGTGCTGTAACAAGGACTCTGTCAAGAGCAAGGTGGTTCCCCCATGGCCATCTCCCAGTGGACAGGCTAAATGTTCTCTGGACCACTGAATTGCACCAGGAAGGACACACCCAACTGCCACAGCCCAACTGTCCAGCGAGCTCAACCCTTAGAGAAGGGAGATGGTCCCTATGCACATCAGACACCTAGCCAGAAGGACTACGGTCTACCCTATTAGTTTCCCAGGTCAGAATTAAAATCTAACTGCTGTCCCCGGGACTTGAGGATGGTCCTTCGAGAACAGCTTTCCAGGGGGACAGCGTGGTCCTCTCCAGCCCTGACCAGAGACCCCAGGAAGCCCACCTGAGTGCACGACAATGGGGTGGGCAGTTGAGGAAGGGGCAGGCAGTGAGCTGAGACAGGTAACCATGCCACATATGGCAGAGCAAAGGGGGAGCCCAGAAGCTAACAGGAGCCAGGGGACACGAGGAGCTGTGCAGTAACAGGATCATCCCATCTGCCCAACGGGAATTGCCCCGGAGGGCAGCAGCATCTTCCATCAGGCAGACAGAGGATGAGAGGGTGTCCCGTTAATGGAGACACATGGTGTCCCCATCCCAGCCACATAAATATTTGGACAGGCAGGATCCAGCACAGTGGATACAGCTGTATTAAAATGGAAAAACCTTAAAACTACACACATGTTTTTGTAGAATGATGCAGGGACATGAACAGAGGCATGCGACACTGCCCAGTTTGGTGCTGGCAGAAAACACATTCCTCAGAGCTGGTTTATAGCCAGGCTGGGGAGAATATACACGAGAAACAACAGTGACCAGCACCGAGTCCCAGCTCTGGTCCACACAGACCCCCTTTCCCACCCAGGTGACCAAATCCATGGATTATTGTACCCTCCCGGAGCAAAGAAACAGACCTCACAAACCCATGTCTGCATCTGCACGAGAGCAGACACATCCCCAAGGAACAAAAATGCAGACCAAAAAAAAAACAAACTTGGAGCACCCTCCTAGATACATGAGAAGAGGAGGCAACTCCAAGTTGCACTGGAAAGGCTTTTTCCTCTTCCCATCCCCAAGCTTTGCTTACAAACAGATTAGCAGCCCTGGAAACAGCATGCCATGTTTACCCCCAAAGAACATTGTAGGCCTGGGAGGATACTAACACAGACCAGAGGGACCCCTTGGGGATGAGAAAGGATCCCACTGCCATGGCCAAGGGGAAGGAAGGGGAAAGGAGGAATGAGGAGGCTGAGTCAAGGGGTTGGGAGGATGCTATGGACAGGCAACAGGTTGTTTTGGGAGCTAATCACCCCCAGCTCATGCCGCACCTCTTGGTTTTCTGTCTTGGGTCCACACCGCGACTGTGGCACACCAGACACATCTCACATGTACAGCATCTCACCCCTTCACAGCCCAGTAACACACACTGCTCCTGCCTCAAGTAGATCTCACGCCTGTAATACTTCCAGCGCAAAATGCAGCAGAACTGAAAGCAACGTCAGTAAATCCTTTTTATATTGCCTAGGCAGAAGAAAACACTCTATGTGAGTTTTTTCCCCCCCAGTGTAAATCTGTCACACCCAACCACTGTTTGGCTTTCTGAGTCCTCTCAGTTTCAACTGCCTAGGTCACTACTTGGTACACCAACAAGCTCCCCTCCAAAACACACATATCTCCCTTCAAAGGGCAAATAACTGTCTACATCTCCCACATCCATTTGAGTAATGGGTGTTTTAACTTAAAAGAGAAAATGAAGAGGGTTAAACTACATATGGCCTTGCTCCTCTGCTCAAACTAAAACACCTTCCTAAAGTGCCTGTTAGTATCCTACCAAAATCTCTGCCACCCTTGGCTTGGCTAGACTCAAGCACACAAGCCAGATTTGCACCCAAGACAGTCCCAGAGGCACCATTTGCTCTGGCCACAGACACAAGACTGATTCAGCACAGGAACATTACAGGTTTGCTCGCGCCCCAAGAAAACCAGAGAATACAAAATAAGTTTTCTCCAGTCAATGATATTTCACCTCAAATTGCTATCCAGAGGTGGGTCCCCCAGAAGCAGGGTAGCACAGCAGGGCACCAGCCTCCCAGCTCCCATTCTTGCTGCTCTTCATCCTGGGGCAACCACGCACAGGCACAGCTTGAATACTAGTAACGCATCCCCGCAATCATCACCAAAGACTAGTATGCTTTGCCAGAGGCCAAAAACCCTTGTGCTGGCACCCCAAGGGCATACCTTCACATCCTGGCTGTTAAGTGGGTCCGTGAGCTGCTCCTCCAGGGCGCGGAGAGACTCTGAGGCCAGCACATGAAGGCGCTGCAGGATCTGGGGAGGGAAGAAGGCCAGAGGGTGAAGCTCAGCAGTCCTGGATGCAGCAGGGACCCCAGTCACCCACACAGCCATTGGAGCTGGCTCCAGCACTGAAAGCAGGGAACTGGCCCAAGCCAGCAGCCACCATGCAGCAAGGACAGAGGGCCCAGCTCACCTGCGCTGAGGGTCGCTCTTGTGTCCACATGGAGCTCCACTGGTCTTTGGGGGTGGCAATGAACATGATGGGGAGGCGAGAGCGAGCAGCCATAAACTTGTTCTTGATCTCTGTGCAGTCAGCATCTGGTGAGGGCAGGCAGACGGGTGAGATGCTCTGCCCCATCCACAGTCCTCCAGCCTTCTTGCCCATGTATCGCAGCCCAGAAAACAGCAGTATTATGGGCTTTATCCTCTCCCACCCTCTGATCCCACAGTTCACGTGCTCCATCACCACGGGCTTGCTCTGCTCTCACGCTTCCCTCAGCATCTGCCTTTGGGCAATTTTGGAGACGGGATACAGGGCTAGATGGACCTTTGCTCTAAAGCCAGCCAGGTGGGCCGAGACATGGCTCAAGACACAGCAGGCACTTGGACTGATACGGGCTGGGAACTCACGCTATAAGCTAAAGATGGTTTCTACCCAAAGAGTTTTCTACTTTCTCTCCCCACCCCAACTGGGGAAAAATAAATAGCTCTTTGGCCAAAGATGCTTCCCATTTAGTTCATTACGAAAAGCCGGAGGGTAGAAAAATACCAAACGCCAATTCTCTCCCTCAAAAAATAAAAAGTTGAGGGAGTGCTGAAAGCCACATAAACAGCTGCTCCTTCACTGCACACACCACTACCCAGCAGATTTACCTTTTCTTATAAGTCAGCCTTAAAAGCTAGGTGTAGCTATCTTCCCCATCCCACCACCACACAAAGCCAAGACAATCCCATGGTCTGTTCTGGCTCCTGGGGAGAGATGGTACGTATCCCAAAGACAATCAACAGACAAAACACAAAGAAGAGAGCAGGACCGCAGGCCTGCTTGGATGCGCCAATATGCTCCTTCAGAAACCAGAGACCTTTACCAGGAAATTCACAATGCTCAGGAGGTAACAAAACCTGGAGAACTGCAGCCCTTTTCCCTTGCGGGTTTTGAAATTGGGGACTAGCAGATCATCCCCGTGATCTGAGTGGTGAGGCAGTGCTCTCAAAGCAGACACAGCACAGCAGGCTTTGAAGCTTCCCATTCAAGAGCCAGACTGCTCTCCTGCTCTCCCAGCACAACTGAAGGTTTGGCCCTCAAAAGCCAAGGCAAAACCTCAAGCAAAAATGCTGGCTACAAAGGAGCAAAGGGCTTCAAAAGCATGGCAGGACAGGAGTAAGGGAGGAGAAAAATTCCTTGGCCTCAGCAGAAGCCATGATGCCCCCATGTATCCAAGACCCCTGCAGCCAGGCACTGACCAAGGAGAGCTCAAGACCCTCACGCTGTGTCTCTCTTGCATGCTGCCTGCTCACCTGTGAGGCCAGCATTCAGGTTGACGATCAAAGGGTTGTTTTTCCAGTCAAAGGTTGCCAGAAGGTCAAGGAAGCGCAGGAACCCCACCTGAGGAGAACTGCAGGCGAGACAAAAATAGTTCAACACCAGTATTTGCTCCCTTGGCAGCGAGAAGGGCTCCAGGGGTGTCTTCATGATGCCCAGCCCACACACAGCCCAAGAAGCGTTGTCCATGGTGGGAGAGGGAAGTCCAGAACAAGCATGAGGTGTTTCCTCTTCTCTGAATTGCCGGGGAAAGTCTTTCCCCTTGTTACTCTCCCCACCCCGCCCCAAGTAAAAGAAACTAGCAAAAAGTTAAATACTGCCCTCAGTCACGCCATCTCTCACCAATCCCCTGACCGAGACTCCTGGTGTTGGAGCAAAAGGGAGGTGGAAAGAAGGCTGCTGCCATCTTTAGTGCAGCTCCAAAAAATGCCAGCCAAGCTCCACTGTGCCTTTTCCCCTGTGACATAAACACATATGCAAAGGCAGACAGCTGACAAGATGTGGCTCCTGCTAGCAGGGTATTTTATGAGACATGAAAGCATTCCAGGCATCAGGCTGTTACTCCTGCTACTTTGGGGAAAGAAACCTGCGGCAGAGTAACCTTTTGGCTCCACGTGGAGCAAAACCACTCCTTTTAACTTCATTTCACTCCCTCTGGGCAGCATCCCATCCACCTGCCATGGGCCAGCAAGCAATTGGCCCCGCAGGGTTATTTACCAACGTGCTACTCCAATTCAGCTTTCAGCAGCCAACCTCTCACCCTTCCCTTGGGAGTCCTCTCCAGGAAGAAGGGAGGCTGCAGCCACCAGCACCACCGTAGCATCCCTCCCAGGGAACCCAGGTGCCCCAGCGTGCTGGTTGCCGCAACACAGCCCTGACCCCTGCTTCCCCCAGCCATCCCCTGCAGGACTAGGGGCCGCACCAGTCACCCCACAGGCACAAGACACCCCACAGTTGTGCCACTAGCACCCAGAGGCCATGAAGACACTTGCTCCCATCCTTAGCTCCTTCTCCTCTCACTCTGCCGTGCATTGGGCAGGGGAAGCCACAGCTCTGCAGCACAGAGTATCTCCATCTCCTCTTGCCAGCCGCTCCCACCAGGACATAGGACACTGTTTTGGCAGCACAGGGACCTCACGCTCCCTGCTGTGCACCCTCCCAGCATCTCATCCCTCCTCCATTCCACGTAAAGAAAAGAAACAAAAACCACAAAATTCCTATCTGGCCAGTCTGGGCTCCTCAGCCTCACCTGGGTGGTGTGAATGGGGCTGGGTGGAGAAAGAGAAATGCCACAAGGAGGTCCACACATTCCTCAGAGATGTGGTCACACAGAAGCTGGGCGCTGACCCAGCGCTTGGCCAGCCGGCAAGTGCTGCCAAAGACAGGGTGCTGCTGCTGGAGCCTGAAAAGAAGGAGACAAGCCACTGCTCAACCAACACATCCCAGGACCCAAACTACCCTTTTGGCATTCAGCAGAAGTGAAGAGAGGGGCAAATGTCTGCCAGAAACATGTGTGCAGCATCACAAGCACAGGGCACTCTACTCTCTGTGGGTGTTGAGATTTTGGCGGAATGAAGGGAAAATGCTGCCACATGCTCCTCTCTAGCCGTGCAGCTCTTTGGTACTTGTCTCCCCAAACCAGTGACCTTGGATGCAACAACAGGGACAACCAGTGCTGCCCTGACCCACATTCATCCCTCCATCCTCCCACAGAGCCTCTCAAGAGATGGGCAGAAGAGCCACTTCCCATGGGGAGCTCCTCTCCCCACCATCACCTTCAGTCCATGGCTTCCAGCCACGTCCCATGTTCTGGCCCCCCAAGCATTCCCCGCCTCACCTACCCATGCAGGGAGCTGGTTAGATAGGGCAGATGCAATGTTTCCAGCTCCAGCTGCCGAGACTCCTCTGTGTCCTGGTACTTCAGCATCCCTTCTGGGGTGACCACTTCCTTCAAGATCAGGGGCTCCCGGTGGTAGGCTACTTGGAGACGGAAAACGTAGCCATCCTGAGATGGGAGCAGAAAGTGAAGTCAGGCTTGGTGGTAACATAAGGCAGCTGGTGTGCTATGCTGCACCTCAGGGACACAACAGCAGCATCCCAGCATCAGCACAGTCTCACTGCTCTTTTCTAGGCCCACCATCCAAATTCCAGTTTTGTCCTGTGGGACCACTGCACAGTCCCCTGCCTGCGTCCTTGGTAACAAGTCAGGTCTGGAGAAGGTCCCCATCACCCCCCTACCTTGTACACATCAGTGTGGTTGACTGCAGGTCTGCAAACCAGCTGGTGCTGCTGCTGGAGGAGCTCAGCCAGCTGGAGGTGAAAAGCCGCCTTGATGCGCTTGATGGCTTCTTTGTCTTGTGGCCACTGGCCGCTGCCTTCCATGTGGCAGACAACTAGGGGCAAAGGGACAGCAGGAGGCCAGTGAGCCCCACACAGAAACGAGCTGTTGGTTGGGGGTGGCTGGGACTAGAGGTTACAGCAGGAGAGAGGAGGAGCCGAGGCTCTGCTCCTGTCTGTGGCACACCAACACAGCAGTTACAGAGCCAGCACTGCCACATGCCTAGACTTCCTCCCCCCCCACCCCCAGCAAATCATCTCCCACGCACACCCCTCCCCACTTACTTTTCAAAGGGGCTATGTAGGCAGGGCAGGGCTTCTCCTCCGAGGGAAGCAGCAAGTGCTTGGTCCCAATTTGGGTATAGAAGGAATAAATCGGCTTTCATGGGAATGGGAGGGAAGACCTGGGAGAGAACAGCCACTCTGGGACTGAGAAGAGAGAGCAGAAACCCCAGGGGACTGCACAGCCCCTCACTCCAAACACCCCACTCCAGCAAAGCCACCCAGCATGGAGGGCTTGGCCAATTTGTGCACAGCCAGCCCCAGGGACAGGACAGCAAAGAAGAGGCACTGCATCACCCCGAGAGCTCTCGGGAGCCACAAAAGCAAAGAGTGACTAAGTCTCTCTGTCCCTCCTCAGCCCAGGGCCTCCCCCCAGCTCATTGCAGACCCCCCACACACAGGCTGTGCCCAGGGACACTCACGTCTGTGTACCGGAGAGCTGGATGGACACCCTGCACAGCCGTCACCGTCAGCGGCAGCCCCTTCAGGTTCCACAGCTTGCGGCTCAGGTCATCATAGGAGCAGACGACGCTGACCATGGCCTCCTCACCTGTCCCGGACACCTGCGGATACAAGGGGAGCCTCTCCATTCAGCTCTCCCGCTCCTGCACAGATGCCCACCTCGCCTCCCTCTTACGTTGGCATCGCAGCCAAGCGCCAAGAACCCAGGACTGCCACCCCAGGGAGCAGCTTCTTTCAAGAGCACTCTGCAAAATGCACAGGTAAGGGAGAGAGGGAGGCCAAGAGCAGGACTCTTTATGGCTCCCCAGCAGCCACAGGCGTTCTAGAGGATGCCTTTCAAGCCGCAAGTGATATTATTTGCCTGACCAAGATACTAAGGCACCACCAAGAGCGGCACTGCCAGCATTCTCCCTAGGAAGGGAGAACCTAAGAATGATTTGGGGGTAAAGAGATCATACACTGGCAAGGCGAGAGCTCTGCTACTGCCAACGGAGGCAGCAGTTAACAGAAAACTGCTCCAACTACATCCTTAGCCAAGGCAGAGCTGTGAAGCATGGCAAAAGCAAAGACAGAAAATATCCAGAGCATCGCAGGAGCCCTAAGGAGGGCGGATGAGAAGCACCAAAAGAATTGCTGCTGCCTTTACTGCTTCCACCTCCCCAAAGCACAGCAGAGGAGCCTGAACAAGAAGGGGACATCACCAGCACCAAACCACTCAGGGTTCAGATACAGCTGAGTCAAGCTGCATGCACCCTGCCAGCCTGCGCTTTACAGCAGTGCAGCAGCACCCTCTGCGGGGTACACCACAAATGACAACCCCCCGTCCTGCCTGTGTCTAGAGCTGACTGAACCATCCATCCCCTCCCTTGTCTCCCATCTCCCCCGACCACTGCAGACTCCCCAGGCTGTCTGCAAACAAGCAGCCGGAGGAACAGAGAGAGACATCCCAACCTACTGCCCTGCACAGAGTTTCTCCCTCATTCACCAAGGACTGGCAACAACTGGACTCCTAAATGCCTCTCTGGCTCTGGGAAAGTGCATCCTCTCAGCATGGGGTTTATCCACCCTGCTCACCTCAGGCTAGCTTGCAGACACACAGATTTTGCCGCCTCACCACACAGCAGGCTGCACAAACTAGAATCTCGTCCCAAATCTGACAGGCAGCTCTGCCCAGCCCACAACCCATTCTGGCACAGGAGACTTTCGGTCAGATTTGGTCCCCTTTGCTGTTAAAAAGCGGAAAGGAAAAAAATTTCCTCCAACAACCAGGTAAAAAGCTGGTTTTACCAAAGATCAGCAAAGTGGTGCCAAAGTGCTCGTGGCTCATCTCCAGACTTTAATTTTGCAAGCTGGAGAGCAGAAGTAGTGAGGGGGGTATTTTCTAGCCTTCAAGATACATCTTTTTTCTTTGTTTCAGATGCACATTCAGCTGCAACGCTAGGGACAGCTCAGTGGGCATGATCTAGCACTTTGCAGCCAGCATGACAGGAAAGATCCTTCTGGGTTTCCCAGGTGCATCTATGGGATAAAGGCACAGGATTGTCTGGCCCACATCCTGACAGATGCAGAACCTTAAAGGGTGCAGCCAGGGGAGCACAGTGGGACAGCGACATATCCTCAGGCAACATGGACATAGTGGACACAAGGATGCACACAGGAGAAAATGGGGTGATGGGGCTACCAGAGCAAGAGCACTTCAGGAGCTATGCCTTGGTTGGCACAAAAGGCTCAGCAGATCCAAGAACACCACGTTGCCCATCCAAGTGCCTACAGGCATTCATTCTCCTTACCCTCGCTTCCTTCTCTTGGGAAGCACCCAGCTGCCTTGGGGCCACAAAGCTAAAATGACCTCCCCTTAGCCCTTCCCACACCTCCCTTCCCGAGAAACCCACTGGGGTCTGAGCCCCACTAGGGGAACAACCATACCTCTTGCCCCATCCTGATCACAGACTCCAGCAGAGCTCCGGTGTAGCAGATGGAGGATTCGGGAATGTCCATGTGGCTACATGGAAGAAGACAACAGACCCATCAACCCATTCATCCCAATGCTGCATGCTGTGACCACAGGCAAGGGTCAGTCCAAGACCACGGAATCCCTCCACAGAGAAAGGTCATGGTGAGCAGACCAATCTCTGTATGTTCCTCCCATGCCCACATTATCCACCCCAAGTGGCACAACTCATTCAGCTTCACAGGATTCAAAGCCAAAGCTGCCAATATGCAGCCTTTCCTCACCTCAGACCCCTCCTCAAGTCAGGATAAAGAGGCCCAAGCAACCCCTTTGTTCTGTGCAAGAGAGTCTCATTTTTGGCAGAAGGTCCAAACTGCTATAGGGAGGCTTTACAATGCTGTAGGAAGACCCAACCTTCCAAACCACTATAGGGTCTCAGAGGATTTCAGGAAAAATCCTGCAAGGTCCAGACGGCTTCTTTTCCAGCTCTGCCAACAATGAGTGTCCCAAAATCCCATCTGCATGTAAGGGCAGGACCATGCCGCCTCCTTGCCCTTAGCATTGCCATCAGCAGAAGCTACAGCACGATGTGCTTGCCTTCCCCACCTTCTCTTGGGAAGCAGTTCACAGCATCAGGACCACAACTGAAATGACTTCCAGATTTCACAAAGCCAAAACGACCCACAAAGCATGAAGATGACAATGGGGTTACCAGGGACGTAGCACAAGCCAGGAGAGCAGCAGTAACCCTACACAGCTGTAGGTCCCCCAGCCTCAGCTGCTGCTCAAGCATGACTTACAGCTTCAGTAGGTGCCTGACGATCTGCTCAGGAATAAGGCATTTCTGGCAGACAGTGCTGGCCTCCCACACCACCACCTCGCAGATTCTGCCATCCTGGAACCACCACAGCTCCGATTTCTCCCCCCAGAAGGTCCGGAAGTCCAGGGCCTGCAAGGGGACATTGGCCAAGCCAGGCCAAGGACATGGGTCACCACTGGGGCTGGACAAACCATTTCCATGACCACCAGCCAGCCCCACAGCCATCCACAACCACAGCACGACACCAGCTCTGCTCCACCCCACTCAGAACAAGCAGGGCTCCCCTCACCTCAGGGCGATTGGCCTGCGATCCCTTCTCCAGCATGCTGGCAGCAAACTCAGGGACAAACAGCAGTCCAAATGTCAGGGGTCCGACATCCTTGTGTTTTGGGGGCTCAGCATCAATTGTCCACTGTGGGAAAACGAGGAACATGGAACACAAGAAATGAGGTTGCTGGAGCAGCAATGTCAGGATATTGGGCTGCTAGATGAACCTCCTGCTACATGCTCTTGGGTGCCCAGACAAGCACGGACAGGGAAAGCCTCATTTAATAGGTCTCCCCGATGAGAAAACCGGTTGTCTTCACCCAGCCCCATTGCTGGGCCTGGAATTCTGCCCAGACCAAGCCTCCCAGCTGCACTGCACGTCCCAGCGCAGGGTCTCAGGTCCTGTGTTCCCCACAAAGGGGACAGACCTGTCTCCTTCCCCAGAAAGCAGAGATCCCCTCCCCATGCCCAGCAGTGCCACCAGGGGCACATGAGACAGCACGTGCTACAAAGGATGCAGTGTCACTGTTGAGCTGCATTACCTCAGGGATCTGGGGCAAGGAGTGAGCCACAAGCAGCGCTCTCCCAGCAAGCCCACGGGCCAGCAGCGAGGCAACAAAAGGAAGGGCCGCAGCCACATAGTTCCCACCCCGATCCATCAGCTCATTCAGCAGCTGCATCTTCTTGCAGGCACCCTGCAGCTTGGAGACATGCTTCAGGCTACAGGAGAAGAAAAGAAGCTGGTCACTCACCTCTGCCACCAAATCCTTTCTGAGAGAGATATGCAAGAGAAAGGATCAAGTGGGGTGCTGAGCATCCTGGCCCAGGATGGGGGATACAAGAACAAACACTGCACTTTAGCATCTCAGGATGCACCACAGGAGATGCTGGTCCTTGGGACAGTCATCATTCTCAAAGACCAAAGCATTGCCCTCCTCCTCCTGTGAGGCTACCTAGGCAGTAAAAGTGGAATGGCCAAACAAAAGAGGCACCAGGGTGTATCTCAGAGCTTGCAGGGCCACCTCCCACCAGGTGGGTCCCCCATCCACCTCAGTCCAAAGCCAGAAGCAGCCATCTCCTCTCTGAACAGGCTCCTCAGGATTACCCTACCAGCACAGCAAGACTCACTGGAAGACATGGTCAAAGGCTCTGAGCATGGGCTTCGCAGTCATGAGCAATGCCTGAAAGCCATCCACCATTCGATCATCCAAAATCTCCATGGAGCGCTTGGCTTCGAACTGGACCTAAGCAAGACAAGACAGAGCAAGAACATGAATGGGAGGGGAGAAGGAAAGCAAATCCCTCCAGCAGTGGTCACCAATGTTCCCTTATCAACCATGGCCACCCCAGCCCCATGGTCACCAGTGGACCCTGGTATCAGACAGCCTCCGTCCTCAGCATGAAGCCAAATAATCAACTGCTGTTGCTGCTGGCCAGACAGTCCCTCCTTGATATCCCTGCCATCAAGGTGGGTTTTTTTCTGCTCCAGAACAGTTATTTCTGCTAAACAGCTGCTTGGCTTCATGCTTCACGCTAGCACTACATCCAAGTCTTAAAATCCACTTCTAAGCTTCAGAGCTGGAGATGGATATTAAAAGCATAAAAAGCAACACTTTACCCCCTCCCCACATCCAATGTCCTCCTCCAAGATGTCTAACCACCCTCTGTCTGCCCCAGCTTGCTCCTAAGACAGCATCTCAGGATGCCATCACAACCTGCCTAGTACCTGGTGGTATTTGCTGGCAGTCATATCAGCGCAGAGGTTCACCAGCCCAGAGGGATCCACAAAGACCACTTCAAATGCCTGGTGGAAGTCATCCAGGACAGGCTGGAAGAACAAACACAGTCCTTAGTGCCACAGCACAGCACAGACACTAGGGCACCACCACCTCGTTGCTGTCTGACATCCCTTTAACAGGCACATCCCTGCCTGGGCAGTGCTGGCAGCACAGCCAGACACAGGCACAAGTGCCCTCTGCAGGGTTCCTTACCAGGGAGGCATCCGCATCCTTCACTAGACTGATCCCTGTCATGCTCAGGTCAGTGGTGGCTGTGGGCAGACAGGAAGGAACAAGTCACGCCACCACCCACATCTCTACCACTGGTGAGGGTGGTACAGCTACATGCCAATACCACTGGGGTCTCACAACACAGTGCTACAATGTGATGCTGGCCTCCACCACCACCCAACCCTCTGCACGCTGCTCCATCCAGGCCTGCTCTGCTGCCTCATCCCCATCCGTCCACCTCATCCACAGGGTATCAGCATTAGAGGGAGAAAAGCCACAATTCCCCTTTCTCCCCACCGTGTTCAGGCTCTGTAGAGAGACTCTGCTGACACCAGCCTTTCTCTGGAAACTCACCCAGGAACTGCAGGGTGCTCCTCAGTACCTGGTACCCACTCATCATCTTGACGATCTTGCGTTTCATCAGCAGGTAGGCAACCAGCATGGAGACCAAGAAGCCACTGAAGCAGCCCAAGCCCTGTGAAAACAGAGGGCTGAGTCAACAAGAGCTCAGTGAGGCACCAGAAGCCCCAGAGCCCACCCCACATGACTGCTTCTGGCCCCTGTCATCACCAGCAGCACAGCCCCAAGCCCCAGCCCACCAGGAAGACATTGAGGCAAAGCCCTGTACGACAAACAGGGATATAGATCCCCTTGCAGGAACACACCACCTCAAAGTTCTCTGGGAAATGGGATGAATTCCCCAAAAAAGACCAAACCCAAAAACCCACTACATCATTCCAGGCATCTCAAAGAAGCACGACTGTCCGGTACATCCAGACTCATTACAACTCACAGAGTAAGACGAAGCTCTTTGAAACCTAGCACAACTCAAACCAGAGTCACAGGCCCACCACACTACCCATGAGGGGCAAACCACAATGCTTCCACTCCTAGGAAGGGAAAGCAGGCCAAAGGTAGGTTAGCCAGGCATGCAGGCACTGTCCTCCGGCACAGGACATACCTTGCTGAGCTGCCGCTGGTTCAGCCAGACTTTGAGAAGGGCCAGGCCATCCTTCATGCCCGGGAAATCAGTGGCTGCACTAGACAAGAAGTGCAGGTGGGAGAGCAGCACCGTGTCACAGAGGATGGAGTTGTTGTAGTGCGGGGTCGGGGGCTCGGTGGCATCTGTGTGGGGAGACAACAGAACGTTGGACCCAACCACAAAACTCCCACAAACTGCAGCGAAGCCAGCTCCACACACTGTGTGCGGTCTCCGGCTGAACTGAACAGCTTCATGTTCCCCCAGCCCCAGGCCCTACCTCCTTTAGGGGTGCTCTGCTCAGTGAACCAGGCTGTCCGGACATTGTTCTTGCTGGGATAGAAGCGGCTGGGTTTGAAGAGACCAGGGACAGGACAGGCATGGAGTCGGACAGTGACCATCTTCTCATCCTTACCTGTAAGCACCAGGGCGTAGATGTGCAGGAGGAAGAGACATCAGAGACCCAGAGACTGACTTGAGAAAGCAGGGAGCATTCCCAACTTGGGGAAGGGGAAAGGTCCTTGCCAGCAAAGCTCAGCAGCAGTGGACATCATCTTAGAGCAGAGAGTGACCACATCCCAGAGCCAACAAAAACACTGAGGTCACATTGCTCATGTCCCATCTTCATCCTCACCAGCCAGTCTGATACCCCAGCACTCTCCTGCCTGCCCTGGCCTTGCCACACCACTGCCTGATCCAGACCTGAACCTGCTGTCACCTGGGGTCTGTGGAAGCAAGCAGCACCAAGCAGCCCATACATCCCACGTCATCTCAGAGAAGAGCCAGGCTGTGCACAGATACCTGGGGTAGGCAAGAGGATGGCAAGGAGCAGGTGTGGGGAAAGCAGGAAGGAAGGACAGCGCTAGACAGATGTGTTTCTGTAGGGTCTGCTTTACCCCCTGAAGTACCTACAAGGTGGGTCAGCCAGCAAGGCCAAGGCTGGGGAGCCCAGCCAAGCTGCAGAGGAGGACTGGGAGGAGAAGAGACCTTGAGGACTAGGGTGTGTGTGGAGGAAGAGGATGACTGGGAGCATCAAAGCTCCAAAATTTATCACCAATTCGATGACAGCCCCAGGCTACCCCTCTCCAAAGGGCTTGTTATATAGCATGAGACCACCACCACCCTATTCCACTTAACACCAGTATCCACTTAAAGCCGCCGCCAGAGCAAGGCTCAGGTGCTACCTTGAGGCCTCAGGAGCAGGATGGGCTTGAGATGGTTGCTGTTCATGTAGGCAAACTTCACGCTGCCAAAGAGCTTCTCTTTGGAGAAGTGCTGGGCGATGTGGGCCAGGTACAGAGCTCTCTTCCGGTGGTAGCGCTGGTTGAGGTTATCTTTGTCCTGGAAGATTTCCTGGGAAGAGAGGGATGGGGCAATCCCACCTCACCTGCCTGGAGAGCCCAGTTGAGCCCAAGGCACCCACCACTCCCCCTGGCCCCACAGGCAGCCCTATCTCAGACACGTGGCTACAGACGCAAGGAGCTCCAAGTCAGCCAGGAGCGCTACCCTGCTGCTGGCTCACCAGGCTCTAGAATCACGAGAGACAGAGCAGAGCCATACAGCCAAATAGGGCACCGCTTCGTTTCAAACCCTGTTAGAGCCAGTCTGGGCAGCAAGGGGAGGGAGCTCTAGAGGGACAACAGCCTGCAAATACCATGCTCCCTGTAACACAGACCTGGGGCAGAAGTGCAATGGGGTAAAAAGCCAGATAGCTCTATCTCTCCTGCAATGTGGAAGATGTTCAGCCCAGGCAGAGACACAGAGATCCTCAAGAGGAATTAAAATCGAAGCAGTCAGAGGACTGAGTAAGTAGTGAGACTGCATGCCCCAGCTCCTCATGGGAGTCACCGCACTGCACATCCAGGTGCCGCATCCTCGCTCAGGAACGGTGAGGACAGGGCAGAGGCCACGGAGGACAGGAGGGGATGGAGCTCAGCACCTGGGAGCAGGCATTGACCAGACTCACCCGTGGCATGGTCACCACCACATCCATGATGATCTCTGGCTTAATGCAGGTGCCCAGCAGGCAGCTGCCCACCACCTTCAGCTCGGCTGGGGGCAGGAAGCGGAACGTCCCCTTCACGCTGAATGGCACCTGCAGGAACGGGACCTTCACGCCCTTGGGGAGCCAGGCCTGGTTGGTGAGCTGGGAACAGACAGGACACAGAAAACTCTCTAAGCATCACCAACAGCAGATGTGCGGAGACCAGGACCCCTCTCCCTGCACAACTGCAGGCGCCTGCACCCAGAGCTTAAAGATGGAGCGTCCCCCTCTCCCCTCCAACATAAAATAAGATGGTATGTTTTCAGTCCCCAAGGGGCTCCACAGCTTTGCCTGCAGAGCAACAGCAGAGCCTGCTCCATACAGGGGTCTTGCTGCCTCCTCCATCCCTCTGGAACGTACTTCAGTTTCTGGGGTCTCTGGGATGGCGCTCAGCAGGCTGTTAATTTCATGGAGGAAGGCGTCAATCTTCTTCTTTTTTGTCTCCTTCAATGTCACCTCCTTCAGAAGTTCTTCGATCTGCAGGGGAAAAAGGGACCACAAAAGGCAGCTCCTACACCAGAATTGCTCCTGCCCTTTATCTTGTCCTCCAGCACCAACTACGAGCCTGGTGGAGAGGGCCGTAGGTGAGCTGGGGAACAACACCTGGGCTTCTCCACAAACCCTGCCTGGAGCTGGAAGTCCAGTCAGCCCAGGGGCAGAAGGATAACAGAGCTCCTGCCATCTCCTCTAAACTGCTGGATGAAACTCAGCTCCATCTCACCAGCTTCTTGTGTGAGGTCCAGCCACAAAAAAAACCCAGTGTGATTCAGGTAGGCTTTGCTTTCAGAAAAGTTTTTTGTGTGACAGAGTATCAGCTCCAGGAAATAACCTGGCATACCCTAGATATCCTGCCACTAAAACCAGCAGATCCTCAGGAGATCAAAGCCGCTCCTCATAAAATCACCAACGTTGCAACCAGAAGGAGTCATCTAGTCACCAGCCTGACTCCCCCTAACACAGAGAGTTTTCTCTCAAGACACAGACCAATCCTCCTGACCCATCCAGAAGCTGGTCAAAGACAGGAGCCGGGTGCACCTGGTGATGTTACTTCCTGACAAGCAATAAATCGCGGCAGCAAGGGATGCATATCGCAGTTATGAGCCAGAGGGGTTCAGTTTTAACGGTGTAAAAGAGGCACAGAGCCTGGCGCGGGGTGGATAAGAATTACGGTGGAAATACGAGTAACACGCCGGGTGCCTTGCGGAGCCGGTGCCTTCTGTCCCTGCCCCGTGCCCAGCTCCTGCAGAGGAGCGGCCGCTGCCCGGATTTACCGGGTCAGGAGGGCTCAGCGGCCCGGGGTCTCTTCCCCAGGCGGTTCCCGGAAAGCTCCGGGTCTGGCATGGCGCCGNTGGGAGCGGGGCGTTTTGCAGCGGTTGGGCGTGCTTGGCGGCAGCGCGGCTCCCGGCCCGGCGGGCTGCGGGAGCGGGCTTTCCCGGGGGCCGGGGCTGCTCCCCCGCCGCCCGACACGGAGCACGGCCACAGGGTCGCCCCGCTGAGGTGCCCCCGCCTGCCCCAGGTCCCGCAGACCCTCGGCTGGGCCCCTCCCCGGAGGCCTTCTCTTGGCTGAGCTGGAGCCCAGAGCTGCCCCCCGCTGGCTGCCCGTGGCCGGATAGGCCGTAAGCCAAATTCCGAAGTTTTACCCCCAAAACGCAGTTCTGGGGGCAGCCCGGCGTGGTTTCACGTTCAGGCTGGCCGTGCGTGGCTGCCACAAGCCAGCTGGCCCCACGGGACGAACCCGGCCGGGGACTGGCGTTGCCCTGCTGGCCAGGGCCTAGCCGCCGTGCCGCCTGGGGACCCCGATTTAAGCAGCGCCGTGTTTTTCACGCTGTGTTCACAAGGGACCTTAAAATAATCAGGGAGGGGGAGATGATGCGTATCGGGCTTCAACAAAGATACCAGTCTCCAGTTTTCGGTCTGGTGTGACTTTGTGCTCTAGACATGGGGGAAGTTTGGGGCTGTTTGGGGTTAGGTGGGTAACCGGGGCATCAGCTGGGTTCAGAGCAGCTGGTGCCAAAGTCGAGAGCTCCCAGCTTTGAAATAAACATATAGTAAAATGTTGGTTTGCATGATACACACGATTCGGGCAAAAAGCTGACCAGGGTCTGGAAAACCATGCCTCTCCAGTTTAGAGCCTCAGGTGGCTCAGCGGTTGAGCTGTGTGAGCCTTCTGATGCAAGGATTTTAAAACAACCCTGAGTTACTCAACGTTTTCAAGACACAGTGAAGACAGAGAACTGTTTTCCTGTGCCCAGAAAAGAGCTTTATTTACCAAAGCAGCCAGGCTGCAGGCAGCACGGCCGGGTTGATCCTAGGTAGGGTGAGCACAGAGCTGCCTGTGCACTGTGGAGCCGGGCTCTGGCACTTGATGATTAACCGGGGTGGACATCCCCTGCGTGACCTGCAGGGAGCCCAAGGCAAAGCTGCAGCAGCCGGACCCGGCTTGGCCAGCTCCCACAGGGGCTGGCACAGGCACTGGCAGCAGAGCTGGGCCAGCGGCAGCCTACCTGCAGGAAACCAGAGCCAGAGAAATATCCCCTTTTACATATATATGCTACAGAAGCAACTCCAAACCCCAGGTCTGACCGGATTGGGGTTGTCAGGGTACCCAACAGCCCACCCCCTGTGTGTCCCTGAACAGGAAATCACAGGTTTGGGACTCCAGTAATTTCAGTACTCTTTCCTGCTCTTTGACGGGCTTTTGCATAACTGTAGACAGGTTAATTCACTTCTCCGCACCCTGCCACGAAACAGGGATGTTGTGACTCCAGTGAGACTGTCCATCTTTAGAAGGACTCTGCTCTGGGATAGCAAACCCAGCCTGGAGTGTATTGTCTCCACGCCAGGTCCAAATTCTTCTCCCTGAACCCCAACTGCCCTTAGTTCAGGTTTTTTGTCCTGCACTGCGGGAACACTATAAGCAGGATCTCTTCAAGAGCAAGTGTGTAAGCATGTTAAGAGGGTAGAAGATCACATATCCATCCCAAAGGTAGATGTAGGCATTCAGAGAACTCCCCAGTGAATTGAGCTGAGCTCTGTCCCCAGAACAGGACCCCTAAGCCAAATCAGCCCACTCTGCTCATGGGCTGTGCTTGCAGGAAACACAAGCATGTTTGGGGAAAAACAAGCAGGTTTAGGGGGAAAAAAAAAAAAAAGCAGCTTGTATGTTGGAGAGAAAAAAAAACAAGCTAGGTGGTCAAAGGATGTTTGCAGCTGATGTTCTGTCTGCCCTGCAGGTCTTTGCTGCATCTGGCTTGCAACAGAGCGGAGCAGGCTCTCACCCTTACCTCTGCTAGGGAAAGCAGAGCAACGCCATGTCTGCTGGTGCCCACAGCTGCCCAGCTCTCACCCTGCAGAGCTCGTCTTCACACGCTGCTTCTGCACAGCATCTCTGCCTGGGAAATCCTGGTGCCAAGCTCCTGCTTGGGGCCAGGCATTGTTTTCGTTCTCAAAAAAAGGTTGGCATTACCCCGTGTGTCGCCTGGCCTGCTGCCCTCACAGTTGTCAGCATCATTGCCAAGAGCCCCTGCAAGCCTCATGTCCCCAAAATTTAACAACTTCTATGAAAGAAAACTTGCTGAAAGCCAGGTCTCAGCCTTGTGTCAACCAGGAGACCAGGACGCCTGCAGGCGGGCGTTTGGCTCCTGCCTTCCAAGAAAAGTCTCCCAAGAGCCAAGCTGACCCATTGTTGTATTTGGGGAACACCTCCTGCACACAAACGCTTAGAATCATAGAATCATAGAATCATTAAGGTTGGAAAAGACCTCTGAGATCATCTAGTCCAACCATCAACCCAAAACACCATGTCTACTAAACCATGTCCTGGAGTGTCACATCCACACGTTTTTTGAACACCTCCAGGAATGGGGACTCCACCACCTCCCTGGGCAGCCTCTTCCGATGCCTCACCACTCTTTCAGTAAAGAAATTTTTCCTAATATCCAATCTAAACCTCCCCTGGCACAACTTGAGGCCATTACCCCTCGTCCTATCGCTGGTTACTTAGGCAAAGAGACCAACACCCTCCTCACTACCCCCTCCTGTCAGGAAGTTGTAGAGAGCGATAAGGTCTCCCCTCAGCCTCCTCTTCTCCAAACTAAACAACCCCAGTTCCCTCAGCCACTCCTCATAAGGAGCTTGCAGCGGGGATGCGGGTGATGTCTGTAGGTATGAGATGAGACTTCTGGTCCCTGTAGTAATGTAGTAGCTCATTGTAGCTCCTGCCCAGTCACTTCATCACAGCCTCTCTCAATCTCAGCCACCAGCCGCAACACCCCCAACCCTCTCCAGAGCATCTCAAGAGAGCATTTTTGCCATTGTAACATCCGAGTCACTTCTTCCTCCATCTCAGAGGCCTGAGCCAGGTCCTGCAGGCTTACTCCTGCCCCCTGAGCTGGGGAGATGAACACCCTTCATCCATTCACGCCTGTGTAAATGCTCCCCCATATCCCCTTGCACCCCAAGGTCACCTCCAAAATTGACTCCCAGTTAGCTTAGATGTTTAACTCCCATCCGGTTTTGCAAGCAATTCTTGTGCACAGCCCCAGTGACTCCACCGAGCACGAATTATAGCATCAGCTCCTAACTCAGGAGGACTTTATCCTCCATATTCTGAAAAGAAACAGGTCCTTGGCTGGAGGAACTTCTGTTCTCCCCCTTCCCTCCCACCCCTGACAGGACCAGGACTCTTGCTCTCCAGCCTCCATTCCTCTCCCCCATTCCCCGTTTGTCGTGCTCCATCCCTGCTGCCGTGCTCCCCAAGATGTGATTCACTGCCTGACACCTTTGGGTGCTATGGACATACCTGCGGTGTCGGACTCCCCTCTGACTTAAGGTGAGGGTAATTACAACCCAGTGCAGGATTTTTAGGAAGGCTGGGAAAACCAGTTTGGTCATCCCTGGCTCCAATGTCATATCCCTGCATTGCTTCAGAACAACAGGGGAAGAGGGACTGGTCACTTGGGGAATAAATGGCAGGTTCAGAGCAGGTTGCTGGGGTGCCCCGCTGTGCAAACCCCTCAGCATCCCCCCTTAGCCCCTGCTGTCCCCGGGACGGGGTGCAGCACTCAGCAGGGGTAGCAGAAGGGGCTCAGGGTCTGGCCTCAGGGGAGCTGGATAACAGGACAGCGCCTGGAGCTTCCCCGGCCTCTTGTGTCCCCCCACTTCCAGGCAAAAGCGCACACCACGTAGCCTCCAGGGCATGTGCACATGTGTACACACACATACACAGACAGACATATGTATATGTGCATATGCGCACACACAAACACATATATACACACACAACTGCACACACACATATGTATATGCCCCACCACACACATATACCTCTAGACACATATGCACACAAATGAATGCCCACACGTACACACATAAACACCCACATACACGCACACAAATACGTACACATATATATGAGCATATACATATATACACACATACGCACGCACACCCCCTACACACCCCTATACATACATATGCACAGATACACGTATGCATGCACACATATACTCACATGCATGCACACACACGTGAGCTGACATACACACACCTGCAGACACACGCACTCACACACACAGCCATGGCAAGAAGCTGGCAGCTCTGCTGGAGCCAGGGGGTTCTGGGGACTTGGGGGCACGGGGGGGAGT
>VZTL01067909.1:21535-37893 GCA_013400535.1 Scopus umbretta | reverse complement strand
GGGGAGTTTAGGAGGGCTGGGGGGACTAGGCAGTTTAGCTCCTGGACATGGCACCCTGGGGCATCCAGGCAGCCAGGCCAGTCCTGCAGCAGGGAGCAGAGTCAGTGACGTCTTTCCCAGAACAGGTTATTTAATACAGTATTTCAGCACCTAGTGAGTCATTAATTACACTCATCCTACAATGCTACTACTAATAATAATAATAATAAAAAAATATTTTACAACATTCCACATCCCGTGCCTGCTGTCACAGGCATCATCTACCTCCCACCATCCCACCTTGCCCAAAGAGCTGCAGCATGGCCCCAGCCACCCACCTGCTGCCAGGCTCCTGCCTCCAGCCACACTTCATCCTCACCACCTGTAAAACCCTGAGGAATCATAGAATCATTTAGGTTGGAAAAGAACTTTAAGATCATCAAGTCCAGCCATAAACCTAGCACTGCAAAGTCCACCGCTAAACCATATCCCTAAGCACCACATCTACATGTCTTTTAAACACTTCCGGGGATGGGGACTCAAACACTGCCCTGGGCAGCCTGTTCCAATCCTTGACAAACCTTCCCAAGATGAATTTTTTCCTAATATCCAATCTAAACTTCCCCTGTGTCTTACACAGTCCACCCCAAATCCCAGAAGGTCCGTGACTCGAAATATCTCCCATGAGATAACACCACTGGTGGGATCAACAGGCTGGGGCTAAGTTTTTTCCCCTTCCCATTGGGTTATTTCTGTTTCCATATGTTCCTCGCTTTGTTCACCTATGGAGCAGGGCTGTCCTTTTCTCTGGGATGCAAGGAGGGCCAGGGGCGGTGTTGAACCACTGGTGGGGGATCACTGGTGTCCCAAAAAGGGCGAGTTGCAGAAGAAAAAGGGGGTTGCTGCTCCCCACCACCCCTTTACACTTCGGAAAACAAAAAGCCTGCTGGTGATCTGCAGACATGATTCCCACTGGTTTTTTTTTTCGAGGGGGCCCAAGTTCCTTCAGCCTGCCAAAGTCATCTGCAAACAGGGTGCTATATCCCAGCCTGGCAACCTCCTGCCCAGAGGCTCAGACCTTTGAACCCACTGAGCTGGAGCGTGGGGAGGTGCAGGGCTGCTGGGCTCTGCCTTTCCCTGGAGCATCTCTCAAAAACCCAAGCATCACCAAACCTCAGCCCACTGCAGCACTGGTGCCCCGGACCACACGGGTCAAACCGTGCACGAGTGCATACCTGCACGCACACCCGCGTGCACACACATCCTTGCTCCCTCTGCTCCCTCCCCAGGAATGCCGCTGGCATCACGCGCAGCTGGCGGGAAGGGGCTGTGGTTGCATGGGGCTGCCGAGCAGGTTTAGCTGTCACGTTGACCCTGGCTTGTGCTGTGTCCGCCCTTCCTCCGCACCACCTTGTCCCACCCCGGGGCCTTCCTGCAAACACCACTGCTGCGGAAATGCTCTGGTCTCTCAGCAGCTGTGGCGAGGTAAACCTCGAGGTAAAACCTCAGCACATGTCTGGGCTTGGCATCACCCATGGATGTCTCACCCTTCCCCATAGGCAAAGCCAGCTCCTGCCTGGGGCTCTCCCTGCCAAACCTTTGCATCCATCTCTAACCCCACTTGGCCACCCCATGGCCATGGCTTTTTTTTTTTTTTTTCCCCAAGCCTCCCCTGATCTTAGCAATAGTGCCTGGAGTGAGGCAGAAAGCCACCATCCAGCCATGCAAGGAAAGTCATTGTCCATCAAGTCCTTCCCAGCAGCTTTACCCAGCAGATTTGATAGGGCTTCTTGCTTCTCCTGAGGAGAGGGGTTTCTGTCCCACCCCAGAAGAAACTGCATTTCATTGTAGGATTAAATATTTCCTCCCTTTGGTTTCTAAAGTACTTTCAAGTTCTTCAGATTCTCAAGTGTTAAGACATGATAGAATCATTTGTAACTCACAGACAAAAATAATCACACAGAGTAATGACACAAGAAAACACTCCTGTAATGTTTGACTGTCCATCCCAAGTATGTGTATATCACAGAAATGAGTAGCTAATGAGCAATCTGCATGATGGCCAAGAAGTGGGGGACCTCATCAAGACAAAGAAATAGGGTAGATATTTCTAGCCATTAAAGCTTTAAACAAAATCCCAAGGGCTTCACCAGCAGCTTGAGGCAGGCACCCAGCATGTTCCTGGAAGCCACTGAAAGAAAAAAAGTCCTGAGAGAGCTGGAGCCCAGCTCCTGGCTCAAACACCACCAGGTCCTTGCCCATGGGATGGAGTCAGAAGGATGCCATAGGTGCTCAAGGACCACCCAGGCAATACCACATTGATTAAAACAAGCCTCAGTCACCACTTACTGCTTGGTTGGATGATGGCTCACTAAGTCTCACTTGGGTCATTAAGTCTCACCTGTCTGCATGGGGATGGTACAGCCACTTTGCATCCCCCCAGCAGCAGCAGAAGTGGCTCCAGAGTTACGAGGGTTCCTCCATAGGTCTTATGCTGGGATGGTGTGTTATATGCTCTGCCTTAGGCAAGGAAAAAAAAAAAAGCATGCAAGGGAAAAAATGTAAGGAGGACTAAACCAATTCATGTACATAGGTCAGGGACAGAGAGGGAGAGACTGATTTTGACTGTCCTGAGTCAGTGGCTCTGGCAGGTTTATCTTAACCTGTGGCAACTTGAATTACTTGAAGAGAACTAATGGGAACTTGATACACTTTGTAATGTGCTAGCAGTATTTTGCCTCCTTTTAAATCACCTATTTGCTTTTTGCATATATTGTTACATACCCTTGTTTTTATTTTCCAGTCACTTTTGTTTGCTTTCTGCGACAGGCTAGAGGGTGACTTTATCTGATTTCCTGGCTGTTGCTGTGGGCTTTTCAGATAGCAACACGGAGAAGAAAGCTTTTTCTTCTGATAGTAAGAAACAACTTGCAGCCTCCAAAAATCATACTGGAGACACAGAGGGAGGGGAAAAGCCGTGCTTCCTTTCCTCTTGCAGTCGTGCCATGTTTTATCAGCCATGGTTTGTTCACTTTGTTTGTCCCAGCACAACAGCCTTCAGCAATCTCCCTGCAGCAGAACAGTGCTCTGTTTTCCCCCACCAATATAAAAATTCAATCTCCAGGGCAGCTCCTGGGACTAGATGGAGCGGAGAGAGCCAGGAACGTGCAAATGCAGTGTTTATTTATTCATGATGTAAACCTTCAAGTGCCAAACTACCTGGCATTGCAAGTGCCCTCCCTCCGTAGCTTTCAGCCAAACCAAACCCACGTGGTGCTGAGCAAACATCAGTGGAGGTAATGATAATTATGATGGTGATGATGATGATGATGATGACTTGAGTAACTGAAATCTTCAGGCACACCTGGCTCAGATTTAACAGCTCTGTCCCTTTTTTCCTTTGTCCCAGCTCCCCCATCCCAATGACTCTTCAAGACAGGTATGCTCTATCCTTGTTCACCTGATGGGAAAACTGAGGCAGAGCAGTGGCAGGGTTTGCCGGGGTGCAGGAAAGCTGAGTCAGAGCTGACATTGGCATTTGGGAAACTCCCTCACAGTTCTCCATTTTGCTCTTGCTTCCCACAGAAACAGAGATTATGCAACTGTGTTGTCTGTCTCTCTGCCAGATCCCTCCTCGTTCATGGTTTTTAACCTACGGGGGCAGTTTCACCACCAGATGTAGGTATTTCAGAGATGTTTTGTGGAATTAGGTAGCTCAGCTGGGAGGAGGAGAAAGACCAAAGTCTTCCTCCACTGGGAGGAAGATAGCATTACTAGCTACCTGAGACTCCACACAAGAGGGTGCTACCAGAAACCAGCTCCAAAGCTCTGCCACTCCAGGAACATCTTGCAAAACTCTTACCCTGTGGGTGTTGAGGCTGTTCTCCCAGGCCTCCTTCTCCACAGAGATGAGTCCCAGGTGTGTAGCCTTACCCCACGGGGTGCTTTGGGGCTGGAAGGACAGAGAGGAGCACCCTGGCTTTGGGCTGGGATGAACCCCTCTTCCCTGATCCCTGTAGCCCCTGCAAGGCTGCTCTGTGTACTAGAGCTGTTGTCTGATGAGCTCAGATATGGCTTCCCCATCAGGGAAGACCCCTTTGAGGTCTACATGAGGGTCCTTCCACCAAAACAAAAAATGGGCACCAGCTTTGGGGAATCTGGGCAAATCTGCTTTGCTGCCCTTTAGCCTGGGTTGACCTCAAAGGGTAGGAGTCAGCTGCCCTTACTTAGACACCATGGAGAGACATGCCTTGAGATGAGTCAGGGGAACACAGCGTGAGGCCAGCTGCCTCCTGAAGGCACTGAAGTGTGCACAGGCAGCTGAGGGCTTTGTGCTGTCTAACATCCAAGTGGATCCAAAAATCTTAAATGCCCAGACCCAGGGGTGACAGGCACGCTTGAAACTCCCATCTGGATGGACACCCCATCTTGCCCTGCTGTGGGTTACCAAGCCATGAGCAGAAGGCTTCCTTGCCACCCAGGTGATGAGCCTCTGTCCTGAAACAGGCTGGTTACTGCACCCAAGTTTTATGCTGGAGAGGAATGACTCTGCTGTCATTTGGGGTTTCCTTTGCCTCCCCTGTGCCTAGTGTAGGAGGAAACACAAAGTGACAGTTCCCCCAGGCAGCAGCACCCAGGGGAGAACATACAGGCATGGGACAATGTGAAGTCACCTGGGAGATGCTGGACATCTCACTTTGGGACACTTTCCTTTGATTTGTCTTTTAAACAATTTGGGGGGTATAGCCAAGACTCATGGTGTTACTACGAAAGGGATGGAGACAAAAGGGAAATAATATTCAGATGGTCATAAGATCATAAGGTCTTTGTGTTCATAGGAGGAACAGCTGCTCAGGCTGGGACTCTTCTGTCCCCAAAAGATATCCACAGGAAAGGTTACGGTAGAGCCAGTAAAATTACAAGGGGCAGAGTGTGGTTGGATAGAAAAGAACCACTCATCATCATCTCCACCTTGAAGATGAGGACATCAAAAAAACTAGCAGGCAGCAGGATTAAAACAAACTAAAGGAAATGATTCTGTACCTGAACAGGTCACTAGATTGGGCAGCTGTTTACCACAGGATGTTACAAATGCTTAAAATTTACTTGGCTTCAAAAATAACTACACAAATTCATGGGAGAAAAATCTACTGAAGACTATTAAAGACAAGGAGACCTCTGACTCAGAGAGTCTAAGTCACAAAAAAAATGTTGGATGTCGAGGAGATATTCCTTATGACCTTCCAAGGGTGGACTTCCACAAAGAGAGGTGCATATCTAGACGGGCCATTGGGAGCCATTTCTATATTTAAGAATGTAGAAGCACCCAGCACTGAAATGCAGAGTTAGTTGTGGTAAGTTTGTTACCCACCTGCATGAATCTGCCCCAAGATCTTCCTGCTGTGCTGTCTCCTGGAGGCATGGGGTCTGGGGGGGACATGTGGCACCCAGCAGGTGGGGAAAGGAGATAATGCCCAGCAGGAGCCATGCAGTCAGGTCCCTGGAGATAGGGCGACGGTGGGGGAATCGCTCAGTGCAGCACCTTGATAGAGCACCAGCTGCTGGCTCTCGAGCCGGGAAACTGAGCCTGAAGGCCATGAGATAAGGCAAGGGAAGAGGGAAACCAGCCCATGACGTGGCAGTAGGAATTTCCAAATCTTCTTTTTCGTTTCTGCGATGCAGGAAAACAGGATCATAAAGGAAATTATTCAAAGTAGTTAATCCATACCCTGAGCAGGCACAGCTCAGCCAGGCTGCCCCAGACCCAGCTGCAGGGTTGGGCTCCAAAGGGGTGAGAAGAGTACAGCATGTATAATATCTTCATGGTCTTTATGATCAAGATGTCCTGAGAGTTGGATGGTGAAAGCACCAGTAGGAGCTGGATTCAGAGTCACCCCAGCGGATGGTAGCACCCTTCCATCTTTTGGGCTGCTCTCACATCTGTGTCTGTAAAAGAGACAAGTTCATTGCCCTCAAAACAGCCTCCAACTCTTCAAGCCCTCCATTACCCCCATATTACTCTACATCCACAGAATGGAAAGAATACCATCTTCACACCAAGGGCTTTGCAAAGCGTTACCATCCCTCTGCCTGTGTCCAACGTGCATCCTGTGAAGCCAGTGTCAGCACCAGCAGAGAGCCTTGAAGTCTCGCTCTGCAGCCACCTCCAATGTCATAAAAACGCTGCTGGCCACATCACCAATCAGACGTCCACAAAATACAGTCAATAAGTGAGAAGCCTCTTTTTTTATCCTCCTTTGCCAAGCCTTTGGAAATACCTCCAAGGATGAGAGCAGCCATGATTTTCACATGTTATATATATTCCCATGTCCTGTGTTCTGAGCGCCCCAGGTAAAATACTACTTGAATGTTTTTTATTATTTATTAATCATCAGAGTATTATTTTCATTAAGAATATTATTTTCCCTGTGCTGTCTTATCACATCCTTTGTCAGCTTTAGTGAATTTTTAGACAGTAAGTAGATATGAAAGAAGCATATATGTATATGTATATGTATTTCATGTATATGTGAAAGACATGATGTTGATGAGTGTAAACAAAAAGGAGGGTAGGGCAGCAGAATGAATGGGACAATATTTTCACATATATGAAAACAAAACCAGAAGAATGCCCTATGATCAAGTCAAGCTGAACTGGAAGTGGCTCTGGGAGGAACAGCTTTACACTGTTAGAAGACAAGCGAGGCATGATGTTACTAAACCCTCCCTTCTACTTTCTTTTGCTTATAAGTGATCAGGTAAATAAATATATGTCTCACTCTAGGGAAAAACTCTGCATTTCGGAAGGTAAGCACATGTTCTGCTGCTGAGGGAAGGATCTGAGTGCCCTGGCAATGCTGCACTTAAAGAAAAAAACAGGGAGAAATACATGAGAAATGGATTCTGAAAGAAGAACATGCTTGAGGTGGAGAAAAGCTTTTATCCAAGCTGTGTGGCCTTCATGGTATTTTGGCTTCTTGTTTGCAAAGAGAAGGATTTGCTCCCTGTAAGGTGCTTGCTGCCTCCTCCAGTTCCCATTTTGCAACCTCTGCTCCATATGTTTTCCCTATTGTGCGATATGCTTTCAGGCTTCAACTCCATGGGGCTTCCCTGCTTTGCCCTGCTCACTCCCCTCTCACACCAGAGGGGCAGCAGGAAGAGGGAAATAACTAAAACTTGCCCTTTTTGATCCTTCCTGCCAGCTGGCAAGTACGTTCACCTTTTTTTTTCCTTCCCCAGGCTAAGAGCAAGGAAGGGTCCTTTGATTGTCTCAGAGATATGGAGCGTGCAGACCAGACAGGACCAGGCTGCAGCCAGCTCACCCAGCTGAACACCTCCCCTGCAGCACCAGTGAATGCATTGCCCTCTCCCACTCATTTCGCACCCTGTACCAGACACAAGAACAAAATTATTTTAATTTAAAGCACTGTGGAAATGAGAGTCCAGATGCAAAGGCTTGGGCTGGCTCTTAAACTCCTTCCCTCCTACTCTTCCAGACCCTCAGGATGCCCATGCAAAGACAAAACAAACCCATTTGAGATTAAACCCACAGCTGATAGTTTGGGCAGCATCAGAGCCTTCTCCACATTTAAAATTGGGTTGATCCTGCAGAGGCCACTGGCCCTGGTGCACACCCAGATGCAAGCATGCAGTCCACCACTGGCTCCCTTTGTGCTCTGCCAGACATTGTATCAACAGCCAAGATTCAGAACAGAGGAATAACCCATCCTACAGGCCAGGCAGAGGATCCTGAGATGTGCTAGATGGCACAAGGACATGGGATGTGCCAAACCCACCATGCATTGAGAGCTTCAGGTTGGTGCAGGGAAGGGGTTTTCTGCAGCAAGGAGAACCATGTGGGTATTTAACAGAAATCTCCCAGCAGATGAACAAGTCTGGAGGAGAATTACCTGGTCCTGTGGGCAGCTGTGGATGGGGATTGAGATGGTGGCACAGCAAAGCATTGAGGCACAGCACCTACAGGGCACAGCTACCCTCTGCCTCATCCACAGCTCCCACAGGGACTCTCTCACAGGGCCGAGCCCTCCAGCCACAGCCACAAAAACTGGGAACGGACATACCGGGGTTGCCCCAAGGTCTGCAACAGGGTGCCAGTGGAGCAAGGAGGACCAGCAAGGGGTGGCTGGAGGGAACATGGATGCAGGGAAGCTGATGAGGCCGAGGGGCAGATGTTCACCCTCCAGCTTCCTGAGCCTCCTGAGCCCTCATAGCTGCAGGCTGGCATTGAAGTGCCCATCCCTCCATGGGCCTCCCTTCTACAGGAGCATGCATGAGCACTGCTCTCCCACACGAACAACAGTGGAGGCTATCAGCCGTGTGAGATCAGAGAAGTGTTTTTATGGTTGTTTTTTTTTCCCAGACCCCTTAGAAGCTCTTCCCAAATTTCCACAGGATGGCAAGTCCTGGCGTGGAGATGACTGTGCTACTCCATGCATTCGGGTCAAGCAGTGAAGCTTCTCCAGACTTGTTCCCCTGTCTGGGAAATTTGCATTAATTACCCTCGTGGTGATTCAGGCTCCTGCAGGGAAGTTCAGCCTCCTCCTCACCACACTCGAGCACACAGAGCAGTTTGCAGGGCCGCTGCAACAGTCTTCCCCTCTATCCAGCGCAATGCTGCTGAGCAGGGCTTCACACCCACCACAGTGTGGTTTCCAGAGTTCATAGCCTACCTGTGCTTACAGAGGAGTGAGACACTGCATCTGCCACGTGAGACCTGCAAGCATTTTTGCAGAGGAACATCTCATTTTTAGGAAGCTGGAGGTGGAGGCTCTAAGGGAACATCTCCTGCCCCAACCCCTCTCTGGACCTTTTCACCCAAGGGAGTCTCTCTGCCATTCAGCCACCCGAGCCTGTTGTCTGTGCCTGGGGCTTGGTGCTTATGCTGCAGTTTGGTTTCCTTCCTCTGAATCTGTTCATATTTGTTGTGAGAAGGGTCATGAAAAGGCCAAATTCAGCCTTGGCAAAACAAGGTCCAGCTCAACTCACTTGGCCCTCCCTCTGTTTCCTAATGGAAACTTCTTTATGGTCAGTTTTCAAGGCTCCAGGCAGGATCTGAGCTGTGCACCTTCAGCTAAGCCTAGCTGGCTGTGCATTTTAATGGTGCTACTGGCAGAAGATGATTTCATTGCTGCTGGAGACCACTGGAGGTACAGCAGCAAGTGAGAGCACTTGTAAGCTCCGCTGACAGCAGCTGATAATGCACTGGAAGTGAAAGCTCAGCCCAGCACAGAACATGGTGCTGATATGCACCCAGTCTCTGAACCAGGGGCAATGTGAGACCCCAGAGACCTTGCTCGTGGCCCTCACTCACCTTCTGCAAAATGCTGTCCCTTCTCACCGTGGCTTTTGCCCAAATACAAGGAGCTGGCTGCTCTGAAGGTAAAACCAGGGTCTGATGAAGCCACTCAGGAGTCCACCAGGCAGCTGCTCTGTGGGCTCCAGCTCCTTCACCCCGCTGCCCGTGCCTGCCTAGCCTAGATGGCTCATCCCCATGAATGGGGACAGCCAGGAGTCCCTGCTTGATGGTCACCCACTCTCAAGGGAAGGACAGTCCTCCAGAGCTGACACTGCAGCAGAGGTGAAGGTGAAGCACTGGGGATGTCAGCTTAGGCTGATGCCTCTCCCAGAGCACACCCAGGGTCCTACAGCAGCTTGTGCCAGTGATGCTAACGGCCGTGCCATCTCAGCCACACCATAACACTCGATGCAGGGATGTCTTGTGCAGCAAGAATAACCTAAAGCACCAGTCCCCAACATAGAAACTATTGCTGGGACCAAACCATGTGGGTATCTCAGTTACATCCCCATCAATAAAGCATTATGTCCCCCAGATCACTGCTTTTGAGGGTGACAATGGTCACTTCAGGCTTCATCAGAAATCAGATCAGGAGTCTCTGAGGTCCACAGCATGTACCACCACTGGAGGACTGTCCCCATAGCTGGCAGGCTGAACAGGCTCAGATATTTCTGTGCACTGAGCCCAGAATGGGAGGTGTACGATGACCTGAAGAGTCGGTTACACAAACTCTTTGGAAATGCAAACCACTGTCTGACAGGCAGAAGGTCACAGCCGTCACCCTCCCCAGGCCCTGGAATCACAGCTGAAATAGCATTGTAATGCACTTATAATTTATTCATCAGCTGAATGAGAGCGGCAGCAGGCGTTTTGATGGCACTCTTTTATCAAACCCCTGTGATGGACTTCATCCATTTTAAAAGAGCAAACTAGAGTAGAAAGGGGGGAAAAAAAAAAGACAACTTTATTCCATTCAAATTTAAACAAGCAGGAAACAGGGCAAATCAAAATAAGGTTAAAAAATAAAGCACTAAAGATACATTTTTTTCCTCTTCATTTTCGTTTTGCTTTGGTTTGAATCTTCCAAACTTTGCATTTCTCTGCTGGTGGCTACTTTGATGCAGGAGGCTCCTGTTAACCCAGACGCTGCTGACTGATGCTCAAAAGCATCTTTTCATCCCTGTGACGAGTCCTGCCTAAGGATTGGTTTGGCCCATTTTCAGGTGAAAGAGAGCCAAAAGGTGAATTTTGGACAGACCTTTATCCTCAAAGATTCACAGTCACTTCCCTTGAGTACTTGGATGCTCTGGTCCCCAAATATAGGAACCTATATAGGTCCCAATGTGAAGATGAGGACCCTTGTACGCCCATTCTCTTTCTTTGGGAGGTGATGATCAGCGTGTGCAGTATTGCTGTATTGTTCACTTGGGCAGCAGAGCAGAGAATTACACTTTGATTTCCCTCCTTATATGCTTGGAGAGTTTTTTGAGGGGGTATCTTTCCTTGGAGACAGGGCGTTAGTGCCTGGCCTGAGTTCCATCACCGTGGTGCTTGTCTGCGCTCTGGTCTGGGACCAAGGTATCTAATGTAAATAAAAGAAGCAACCCCAGATTCCTCTGTCTCTGGTTCCTCTGGACCTAAGAAACCAGCCTGCAAAACCCCAAGTGGTGTTTCCCCTTGGCCCATGGGCAGCATGTGCTGTTCCTACTGCGGTAGGAACGATGCGCTGCCAACACCTGTATGGCCTTGGCTGGAGATTTGTATCCAGCCTGGGCAATGGCACTCCAGGAATGAGACGGAGGAAATAATCCTGGCCTCTCTCTCTCTCTTTGATATCCCCGTAGTGGTCTGGACAAGAAGAAAGGGGATGAGACTCGGGCTGGGGGTGAGGGGGCACCTAACAACTCTCTAACAGGGAGGTGAGCTGAGCCCAGAGACACATTGACCTAGGAGCAAGCAAATCTCTGTTTTGGGCAGTTTGAAGGACAAATATTAAAGAACTGGTTGGGGAAATATGTCTTGGGCTGCTTAGGACAAGCTGATATGGCCTTGGGGCAGGAGGGTGATGAGGTGGACCTCCAGACATCCTGCTCTGCTTCAGTACAGCCCAAGGAATAGCTGTCAGTGGTTTGATTTACAAGGGGCTCTGGGGGGTGGCTGTAAGCAGTTTGTAGGAGAGCTGAGCAGAGCTTCTACCCCCTGCCTGATCTTCTCAATCACAGGAACATCCATCTGATGTGCCAGGGGTGAGAGTGTTAAAAGTCCAGCCAGGAGTTCCCAGGATCCCTGCCGATGCCTCACCAGAGCAGAGGAGCAGGGAGGCAGCAACAGGAGGGGAGATGGTGTTGTCTTTTAATCCAGGTGAGTCCGGTTTCCTAAAGGAAGGAGCAGATGTCTCATCCTTTGAGCCACTCAGGAAAGAAATTGGACAAAGCACCAAAGAATAGCACGTGAGA
Organism: Scopus umbretta; assembly: GCA_013400535.1. Classification (NCBI taxonomy): domain Eukaryota; kingdom Metazoa; phylum Chordata; class Aves; order Pelecaniformes; family Scopidae; genus Scopus; species Scopus umbretta. The sequence goes on along the minus strand of VZTL01067909.1, from coordinate 26,142 downwards.
TGATCCTGCCCCAAGAACAGAGTAGCGTAGGTGGGACCTTCCCCATATTCCCACTGCTTGTCCCCTCCCTCTGCCAGCTCACAGGGCAGTAACCCTCTAATGTGACACTGCGATGGCTTTTGCATTTTCAAAGCTTCTGCTGTTGCTAAGCAGAGGAGTTAACTCTCAGTTTGTCATCCTTCATGAACACAGCTCACAGGAAGGAGGAAAAAGAAGAGGAATAACCAGATTAAAAATAGATGATGAGAACGAAGCAGAAAGGGCTTGAAAAAAAGTTTTCATCTCAGATTTACAGAAGGCACTGGTGGCATCTTGAGGTCCAGTTTACAGCGAGAAGTTCCACTGCTGGGAGCTGGATTAATGGCACATGTAGCTTTCTCCTCTTGTGGCGAGACTTCCCCTTCCTGGAGCCACATGTTCCTACACCAGACCCTATTTCTTGTTCTCTGAGTCCAAAGAACAAACCGATTCCTTCAGGTGAAAAAAAAAAAAAATTTGAGATGAAAAGGGAACAAGACGGATTGTAGCAGAGCACATCCCACAGAGAGCTCTGCTTGCACGCAGACAGTGACCACCCATGGGAGAGCAGCTAAAGGAGGAAGAAGGCAAGGCTTCATCCTTTCGTTGCAATATATCGGAGCTGGCTAAGGGGGAGAAACGCCATATGAAATATCAAAAAGTTACGTCAGCCGCAGGGCAGCCTGGGCTAGGGGGAAGGGACACCAGGCAGAGCAGCTGAGCCTCCCCAGGAGCGCGGGCAGAAATGCAGGCAGGAGCCTTGGAGGGGGCTGCCCAGGCTTCAAAGTGCTCTGTTGCTTCAACAGTTTCTATTTTCTGTGAGCAGTGGATGTTTTTGTAGGGGAGGGGGAAAGACAGTTGGGGGGAAAAACAGTTGGGGGGAAAAAGACCAATATTCTCTCTAAAAGCAGGCCTGATGGGAAACTTTCAGCCAGCCCTACTGAATACACCAGGGCTTTCTTTACTTTCTGCCTTGCATGATTACCTCTTTCGCTAACATTTGAAACGGGCAGCAGGTGGAGACAAGTCCTGAATAGCTCCAAATTTTGCTTCTCCCATCTCTCCCAGCGTTAGGCTGGTTCATACAAAGCCTGCGCTGCAGGCTGGCTGCAAGGAAAGGTGTTTTGATTACCACAGCGATAGGGGCAGCGCAATCCCAAAAGGGCTTGGCTCCTGCCTGTTGAATCAACCCAACATTTTGCTCTGAGCCTGAGCAAAGCCGTGATTCACTGGTGAGATGGGATGCCATATTAACGGAGCAGAGCAGGGAGGTCCTTGCTGGCTGGCATCGACATGGAGGGTCATGGCGTGGCCCTCCGGGTCAGATACATTATTAGACTCATTATTAATGAAACTGGGGCACGTGGAGGGGCAGCTGGAAGTGGGCACTGGCGCTGGGGCATTTGGGAATGATGGTGGCCATGACATTAAACCTGGGCTTTTGGGAGGTGGGGATGGAGATGTGAATGGGGCTGATAGGGTTTGCAGAGCAGGGAGCAGTAATGAAGCATGGGCAGCTGGAACTGGGCTCTTGGGAGTGGGAAGGACTGGGATGAAGCCAAAGACTCTTTGTGGACCTGCATTGTGGGGCCGGGCGGGATGTAGCGGGCAAAGGTGAAGTGCTTTCTCTCCCGCAGGAAGCACCGCTGAGAACATCATGTCTGGAACCCTCCCAGATGTGGCCCAGGTGTTGAGGTACTGAGAAGGGTGGCCAAACCCAACAGTGATGGAAGTACCTGCCAACCAGGAAGCCTGGCAACAAAGTCAGAGCTTGGCTCCTGCCCACGTGTCCTGCCAGTCAACTGAATCCTGTATTGATGAAACATTACGTCCATTAACCCAAGACATAAATAAAAAGAACACAGGTCTGAGCTCCAACCAGAAAAGACACTCAGCATGGTACAACCAGGCTGCCAAGGAGCTCCTCCAAGAAACAGCGTTTTGGTCATGCAAGCGTTTGTGATCCAGCCCTCCAGCCCCCAGGCTGAGGTTGTGAGTGCAGAATTAAGCAGCTTTTTGTAAACCTGAGCTCACCCCAGGGTGGTATGGAGTGAGTGACGGTAGCTGACCTGTGCCTGTGTGTACAGGAACACTCACTTTTTTGCAGCATAGCTGGGCAACCCGGGGCTGGATGAGGGACGTTTCTCCAGATTACCCCCATGGCAATGAATGAGAGCTCATCCCAGCTCCCGAGAAAACCCATGTGAGTCTCTGCAGGGACAGTTTCCAGGGTGAGGTGGGATTTTGCAAGGGCCTGTGCCCCTGTCTTGTCAAGCTGGACTATTTAGAATCATAGAATCATTTAGGTTGGAAAAGACCTTTAAGATCATCGAGTCCAACTGAGTACAGCCTGGAAGTAGTCACAAGCCCTGGACTGGGTACTAGTGCTGGTTCTGGAGCATCTTTGGAGAAAGTGATGGGGACCTCCTTGAGGAGAGCCCATGAGGCAGGAGGAGGGCAAGCGGAGCAGTCACAGGGATGAGCAGGAGGATGCCATGCTTGCTGCTGGGCCAACAGCAGATTTGTCCTGGTAACAGCTGGTGCCTGGGGAAAGCCGTCTGCCTGCTGCTCTCCTCCCTGGGCGAGGGTCTGGAGAAGGAACGGTGGCTGCCAAGTGCCAGGTAAAGACTTCAAAGTCCATCTGCAGCACAGGCTGCCCCAGCCGCATGATCCCCCACCAAGGCAGGGAGCTCCCGCTACTGGTCCCATTTCCTTTCGGAAAGTCCATGGCTCTGGAAAAGGCTGAAGATTGGTCTAATGGCCACCCATGCCCATGGGGCTGTCCTTGGGATGGGAAAGCAGTGCGTGGTGATAGAAGCAAGGATGAGGGTCAAAACTACATAAGGATGTAGGGATGATGGGACACATCATCCGACCTGCTTGTCCAAGGAGCAGGAGGCTCTGCGAGGTGGACTAAACCCTGCCACGTGCAGAAGGATGAAAGAAATGCCAAGCAGAAATGGGTTAAGATATCTCAAACATGAGTTGTCCAATGAATCCCATTGCTTTCTATGTGGTAACAGAGGTACTCTTGGTTTTGTCTAAATAAATGTCCTACCCCTCTGAATGTCGCTGAGCTGTTGGATGAAGTAACATCCTGCAGCAGTGAGTCCTGCAGTCCAATGGAATAAGTATTCCCCATTATCCTGGAATCCTAGAATCATTTAGATTGGAAAAGACCTTTAAGAGCATCAAGTCCAACTGTTACTAACCAAGTAAAATAACTTAGTTTTAGCTCAAATTACATTGCCCGTCAATTCCAGATGAAACAATTCTAGGTCAAAACCAGCTCTGATGTTACAGGTAACTTGCAACACTTTCATTTCTCCATACAAGTGTACATATGCTTAAACATTTTATGAGAATTAACTCCACGCTGAGAACAACTTACTTGACTTGTTACTGACCTTAACTGTAGCTATCATGACAGGAAGGGTGGAACTTAATGCAACACTAAATTTACTGATTATAACTTTGGAGACTGCTACAGCCATATTATGATTTTTTGGAAAACATTTTGAATAGGGAGGAAAAGAGAGGAATGGACACTCAAAGCTCAAAATTTTCGGTTCCTGCTTTCTGGACAGGCCCTGTTGAGTCTCCCCCTGTTCTTGCTGTCTTTGATCGCTTTGTTCATTTAATCAATCTCTAAAGTAAACACGCCTCAATCCCTCTCGATACAGCAGCATCTCAGGGTCTTTTACCATTTCATCCCTGGACTCCGTGTAATCCAACACCACAGATTCACATTAAGGCATTACACGATTTCCACTTCTATTCATCCCCGATTTTTATTTGGCCGCAAGTCCACGGGCAGCAGAGATTTCCTTCAAATAACTCTGCCATTTTGGAGGGGGCGGGGGCACACTACAATTAATTTAGAACTCACGACAGCCTGCTAAGTTATTTAACATATTCCCATTGGAACCACATTCATTCTTTAATTCAAGGGACACGCGTCCGCTTTTCTCTGTCGGGGCTGCTACATCCTTATGATTGCTCCTCCGCTGGCTGAGACGCGGTGCCCCGCTTGCAAGCGCGTCCGCGCTGGGCACCACGCACGCCGCGGGCCGGCCCGTGCCCCGGCCGACGTTTCCAGAAGCGAAACCCGGGTTTGCACCATCCCGGGTGGTGCTGCGCCGTTCACCCTCCTCCTGGATAACCGCTCTGTCGCTTTTTCTTCCTTTGTTGTTATAACGAATAGCGCTCACGCTGTTCGTCGGAGACTTGCTGAGGAATAGGCGCTTTGCTCGCCTTCACGGGTGGGCGCACACCCGCGACGTCCACCTCTGGAAACGTTTTTCTCCCTTAACCGGGTCGGGGAACGGGGGGCGGGATTGGAGCCGCCTCTGCTGCCGGCAGCACCCCGCAGGGCGATGGAGACGCGTGGACATAACACCCGTGGCGGCGGGGAGGGGGCGACTGCCTCCGCCGCTCCGGGGCTGCTGCAGGATTTTGGCGGGAGGGGCCGGGCCGGGACCTCGGGCCAGGCAAGGTCGCTCCTCAAAAAACATCCTTCGTCGGAAAAACGCCTCACGTTTTTTGGACGGCGGGCGCCTGCCAGCGCGGCGGCGTGGGTCCCCCCTGCC
>VZTL01067909.1:0-21420 GCA_013400535.1 Scopus umbretta | reverse complement strand
CCCCCGAGCCGTCCGGTCGGCTCCGGTCTGCCCGTGTTTACCTCAGGCTGAGGGGCTTCCTCCCCCGGGCGCTTCGCTCGCCAGCGGGACCGTCCTGTGTGGGGTGACTTTAATTCGGGATAAAGGCAGCGTTTCCCTCACAACTTCACGGTGCCTCAGGACTGTTTTTCATGGTTACCCCCCCCACACACACCCACACCCCTTGTTTTCCTTTTCCTCCTCGCCAAACTTTCAGAGGGCGGCCTTCAAAGGGCAACAGATAATCGGTGCAGGTGGATAAATGCTGTCAATTCCTCTCTCGACCTTCCTGTTGATCCAAAAAAGAACTTTTGTGGCTGTTATTTCCTCTCTTGTAAATATCGTAAGTGAGAAATCTGGCATTGCCAACCCCGAAAGGAACTGAAGGGAGCAGACCTAAATTCTCAAAACAACTGGAGGAGGAATTGCACGTTTTTCTTAAAAGAAGCAATTAAAAAGCCTCGGTGCCTGCGGAAGATATGTTGCATTGGGCATACCCCTTTGCGCTTGATGGCCGCTTGGTCTCTGCCAAAATACTGTCCCCTTCGGCTCGCTTTCGCCAGGAGTTACCGTGTTAGTAGCGGTTCCTGTGTCTCCCATTTTGTGCCCTTTGGCTTCTGTCAAGCTGAAAAAAAATTTTGGATGGGCTCTTTGCTTGGCTAACATGCATTTTTGGTGCCTCTTGACCCCTCTGGGTCAAGGTTTAAGAGCTTTGTTCCACAAAACCAAAATAACCTATAGCTTGAGGAATAACAGATTTGAGTCACGTTCAGTTTGGCCTCGTTGTTTTGAAGGAAGGGAGGGCTTTGGCACAAGGCTTGCCTTTTGTAATGAGTTGGCCGGCTTACTCATGTAGGTGTGATAGGTGTATTCTTAGACTCACCTCCATTATTACTTATTCAGGAAGTTGCTGTAGTCTTGGATTGGTAACTGGGTCATTTTTACATCCGAATGGTTTGGTGACCTCTTCCTGCACTTAATGACTGGTCCATTTTTTCAAAGAAATCGCAGTGCATCAAAACACTGTTGGCTGGGGAGCTCTCTGGACTGTATGTCTGTAATTGTTCCTGGAAAGAAGCTGAAGCAGCTGGTGAAAGAAGGGATGTGTGTTAACAAGTGTACATTTAGGCAAGGTTGCCAGCTGCCTTACCTCATATTGTGAACGTGATACCTTTTTTGGTATTTCATGTCCTTGAACTGTTGTGCCTTTCTTCTGAATTCTTCTGAATGATCCTGTGATACTTACTTTGAGAGTGGGAGACTAGGGTTTCATGATGCCTTCACCCTTCCACAGCAGAGGGATTCCCTTCAAGTGGCATGGCTGACATCTGTGATATGTTGTTTCTGTCTCATCTTTCTTCCTTGAGGAACTGTGCATGGTGTTTTTGTTTTGGTAGTGTTTGATTTTTGGTAATGCATCCTAATTTCTCGGCCACTGGAAAAAGCGGTCTTAGACCCTCATTCTGTCCCTAGGGAGAAGGAGTCCTGTTGTCCTGAGAAGCGATGTTCTTGGCTTTCTTTGTATTGGGCCTTCAGGCACACCTTTAGATGTGTTAGACTTGGCTTACAGAATCATTTAGAGATAAGATTGATACCCTAAACTTCATTTGGTGGACTGACTTCTCTGATATATTTGCAGTGTATGCAGGGTGAGCATTACTTATTTTTCAGGTTTCTTGGCTTGATGAAATACCTAGCTTCATCTTGTTTTGTGTTTTTTTTTTTTTTAGTTTCCTAAAATTAGGTAAGCAGGATTAGCAATACGCAATTACAGGATGTAACTATTTTTTAAAACTTTGTAGCCATGAGAGTTTGGGAATTTTCTTCCACTTGAGGTGTGGTTTGAGGGTAGGAACCAGGGAGAAAGTACAAAGGCTTCCAGTTAAGCTCAAGTATAAATATTTTGAGGAAAACCTGTGTTTAATGTGACCTTAATAAAGAAAGCGTTAGTAATGGTTGATTTGGAATACAAATGCTTGATTTGTGCTCATGGAGCTCTTGGAGCTGGTAACATCAGCTTTTGGCACCTTGTTTATTCTTGGAGAAATATGACCTTTCTTTCTGGGCTGTTGAACTAGCTGAATAAACTGAAATGAGGAAAGTGCTCTCTTTGCACCTGCTTGACAGGAGCTACTGCTGTTAAAAGCTGGTTCAACATTTCAACAGATTCTGGTTTCAGTTGCTAATCTTGTAACTCTAGTGTTTGATAAATTGAAGCAGAAAACAGGTTCCCCTGAATGTTTGTTTAAATGGTAGGTTATCAATACCTTAGCGCTGGCTATAATAAAGTCAGGGACTTAAATTCAGGCACAGCATCTAAGCATATTTTATCAACTAACATAGCATGCTCAATCTGATGGCAGTACTTCATAGTTTAGGACCTCCCAGCCAAATGGAAAGGGCAACAGCCTTCAGAAGCAACCACTTTGTGAAGAGCAGCTTGTATCAGTGAGGGATAGGAGCAGTCCTGAACTGCAGGCCCCCGCTATACGATCAGCTGAATGTGCACATCTACAGTAGAGGTTATATCAACCTTTGCTCTATCTAGTGACTTTATGTAGCTATGCAGTATGACTGGGAATAATGTTGTGGGCTACCCTTTGCTTAAGTTTCAGATTACCACCCTCAAGGAAGGAGTTGAGCTACTCCATACGCTGGTTACCTATCATTTCTTGCTGGCAAGGCAAAAGTAGCTCAGGGTCAGTGACGTTGAGTCCTCCAAAGATGTCCAGTGATAAAAGCAAATGTCTGCCTCTCAGCTGCTGTCAGCAAGAAATTGCCACTTCGACTAAAGTTTCTGGCAGAATTAGTTGTGGTGGGCTACAGGTATTTGATTGTAATAGGTGGACTTGATTTTTGGTCCCTGGCTCATTCAGAGTTTGTTTAAGGGTGAAAGGTGGGTAGACCTTGTATGTCTAAGATGTTGATTTGTTCACAGCTGATTCAGTTATTGACCCTTTTTTTGAGTGACAAAGGGAAGATTTTTCTCAGAATGAAATGTCCAGGTTATATATAGTGCCAGTTGCTTCTTTCTTAGGTCAGCTAGGAACAAGACGTGGTGTGATAAGACAGGTCTTTAGGACAGACTGCACTGGGCTATATGGTAGTTCCGAATTTCTCTGGAAACAATGGGAATGTGTTTTTCTGGTTTTGCAGGCAGCGTGCGAGCAGTAGAGAACCAGATTGTGCTGTAATCTGCAGAACTACGTGTGAGCAGTTCATTGATGCCACTGTTCTACCATAGGCATCTTCCCTTTGGCTGAGAGGGTTCTTTGCTATGTGGCAGGAGAACTTATTCACCTTTAATTTTGGCAGCTGATACTTAAATGGGGACCACCACAACAAAGGTTACTAAGCTGTAATCTGATGATGGTTGGTGCTAGCTGGGATAGATTTCAATGGCTGAGGGTTGTGCATGGTGAAACTTTGACCGTTGATCATTTTCCCTGTTTGCCTTGAGATCCAGTGTCTTTGATGCTTGGGCCTTGAGAGCCTGGAAGCTGATAAACCTCTGCCTGATGCTTTGACCAAGTGATGTTTTCAGGATACTTGCAGAACTATTAGAAAGTGTTTCCTGATGCCTTACTCAAAGCTTTGCATGTGTGCAATTGTACCTTAGCATCACAGCTTTTGATTATTTTTAAAAAAGGAAATTCTTCTAATTTTTATAGATGAATGGCATTCTTGTGCTGGGAGCCAACCTTTCAGGGAAGGTGCAAGTAAGAAGTTACACAAGTAGGAACTTCATTATTACACACATAGCACTACCCAGAAGCATGGTTTGACCAAGTATGCTGTGTCAGAAGCATGTTTAATGTAGAGCAAGAGTCAGTATTAAAAGCTCCTTCAGAGGTGATTTAGGCTGGGTAGATGAAAAATGAGTACACCTAACATGAAAGGAAACAAGAAAAATTAACCAAGTTGTTACAGTTGCTATTTGATAGTTCTAAAGGCAATTTATTTCATAAAGTATTTTTGCTACTTGAAGGAGCAAGTCTTGACACATAAGTTGGAGGGGGGTGGGTGGGAAACCCCAAGCATTATGATTAGTTTTCTCAAGTAATCTGGGGGCTAAATACTTGTCAAGGCATCATTTTCCTTGCTTTTTGTAACTTACTGTGTGCTGTTTGGAGTTCTGTATTGTTGTATCTCACTTATTCCAAGTGATTTGTTTTGATTTCAAAGCAATTTGCACTATGTGGGAATAATTTTTTTTTTTTGGAGCAGGAAATCAATATGGAGCTTACTTATGGGTAACTGATGGCAAGGACAAGCACCACGTTTAGAAGCTTGGTACAGTAGGCTACTCCCCAGAAAGCTTAAAATTCAGCAAACAGAAGTTTCTTAAGCATTTGGAATTATGTAATTGGTAGAACATTTAACTCGACAAAAATATTCCTTGGTGCCAAGGAAAAAATGTGTGGTACTCTCAGCACAAAAGCTGCTTTCTGCAGGCCTCTGCGTTGCAAGGTGCTACAGGGCGTCTCTCTTGGTGTACTTAATCTTCTATTTTTGTTGCCTTTAGGTATCATTGATGCCAATAAGCAGAGGTTTGATGCAGCAGAGGGATATGGAACTGCAGGTGGACAGAGCCTGGAGTGACTTGCTCTGGCTGAAGAGCTTCTGCTCAGAGCAGGCTATCTCCAAAGCAAAAGAGCTGCTAAGCTGTCTGCAGGCAGGGAGGCAAGAAACTTCTGGTGTTGGTCCATTGATCATAAGCACGGTTATTGTCTCTAACTCTCAGGCCTGGGGAGTACCTGATTGAATCTCACTCTGCTGTTGCATACAGTTTTTTNGCAGTCTATCCTCAGGAGGAAATGGTCAAGGTAGAGATGGTAGCCAGCTCCCAGTCCTTTCCCTAAGGCTCCTCTGATCGACATAGGGTTATTGTGTATGCTAAGAAGCACAGATAGTGAATTCCAGTTCTGATACTGCCTGAAAATACAACGTCATGTGCAGTTAAGTCCTGTTGTATGGCACAAGCAGAGCTATAGCACAGCCCACCTCTGCTGTTAGAATAAAAATGGAAAGCTTTCCATTTGAAAAGATTGAGCACTGCCTGTTTGCATAATTTTTCCATTGTTTGGTGCTCTTTCCATGAGTTTGCACAGAATGATCCTTGGATAAGGTAAAATACAACATAATTTTTTTTCTTGGATAATAGTGCAAAGAACTGTGCCTCTTGAAATTTCTTGTCCGTCAGTTCAAAAGATAGTGACTAAAAGCATGTAGTTAGCTTTAGATCTGGTTCATATTACAGGAATTAGTGGAAGCTTTTTACTCTATAGTGTCAGAAGGGTGTTTTTTTTAATATTTTTGTGTAAGTATTGCAGTGATGTTATGCCAGTGTCTGAGTGTGGTATTGCATCTGTAACTTCCCGAAAGCTCAAACATGTTTTTACCTTGCTGTCTCTGAAGTCATGCTTATGCTGCCTGCTCTTTTACATGGTGATATATTCATGCTGGGTATCTTCTCTTTAATAGCACTTTAGGTCTACTGCTTGATGCCCATTTTGCATCTAAAGGGTAGGAAGTGCCAGAAAAAAATGCTTGCAGAACCTTAACTCTGATCTTTGGCATGCAGTTTGGCTGTGTAATTTATGGCCATCGTCAGGTATTCACAGTAATGAATAGAATAGTATAGACTAAACAGTGAAGATTTTATGTTGAGTGTAACTGAGTTAAAGTTGAAAATGTAGCCGAGTTACAGATGGACTGCACTGTGGATGGACTACAGGTTGTGACTCATAGTGTAGCAGGTCCTCTTATAATTTGGGCTGTGCATGCATACATATGCACGTGCACAAAATTGGCTTGCTATTTCCAGAGTGCTACTTCATTTTTAAAACCTTAGTGTTTTATCCAGCATTATGCATTAGAGGAATTGCAGTTAATCTTACTAAGCTTCTGTGGTAGTGACTTACTGAGAATGTCTCATCTCACCATGCCAGTTTAATAGTAATAACTTTGGCATTGTATACCCTCCCCTGAAGCACTAGTAGCTAAGATGAGCCAACTGTTTGATTGCCTATCTCCACATTTTCTGAAGTATTTAGAATGCGTAAATTTTTGCCCAAAGTGGCCTACAAATAGGAGAATAACGATAAAGCTACTAAATTGGGATACATGTAGGATATTTTGGAATCTTGCTTGACTTGAAGAAATACAACCTTAAGACTTCTTGGGTGTTTTGTGGTTTTTGCATTGTTTTTTGTTTTTTTTTTTTTTATTGAGGCTATCACCTGGGGAACAAGGGGAATGCAAAGGGACTGTCTTAAGTGGATGACAGTTTCATATATCATAGTATTTGTGATTCACAAAGAGAATGGCAGGCAGAGTGTGTCTTACTCCTTAAAGTTTTAGTAGTAAAAGCATGACACGATGTGTTCCCATTGGTCTGTGTTCTTGTCTTAAAATTATGCAAGTAATTTAGAACTTCAGGTAAAGGGCTTTTGCTTGGGAAATGAAACAAGTTGGTGACGGTAGGGACATGTTTGCAATAGCTATGTGACTCTTCCCTAAGTTAAGATATGTATCCTAGTTAAAGTATTTTAAAACATATATTCTAATGTTCATTGTAGCAAAATATTTGGAGGGGTTAAGGTGCAAACCCCTTTGCCAGAGTATTGGAGCAGTGTAAGGACCACTGTTTATGCCGTTGTGCCACTGGGGTCAATTCTTGTGTGATGGACACTTGTCCATGTGTTAAAAAAAAATAATTCTTGATTCAAAATTAATCTTTAGACATCTCGGCAACTAGAAGTCTTTTGCTAGACAAAGGCTGAAATAATTATCTCTTTTGCAGCACCCTCTTTGGCCTAACCAAAACAAAACCCATGCAATGGAGTAGCTTTGACTTGCAACACATTCTGTGAAGACACATTTGTTCTTGCATAGACTGTTCATAAAGTCTCTAATTCATGGATGTAAGCTGCACTGGTGTGCAAGTGTTTTTTTATCTTGGCTAGAATAACTATCTCTAAAAGCACTCGCCTTCATTAAAAGAATGGGCTTCTTGAAATTCAGTTTTCTTCAACACAGTGCTCCTAATTACTGCTCCTGCAGAATAGTAACCATACCCACACTTAGTAGCTGAATGCCTTTCCGTGATGCATTAAGCAGTATAACTTGAGAGGCTAGCATCTCTTCTGTACCTTTTAAGTGTCTTGTAGCTATTATCTAAATCCCTTCTAATTTGTCATTCTTGTGGTAACAAAATACCCATACCCAAATGTTTCAGATGAAGGTGTGTGGCGCATTTGGTTAAGGCGGAAAGAAAGGGCCTTGTCATTCTTGATGATATTGCCACTTAGGGGGATGTCTGCCTAATCTATTTTTTTGTTGTTGTGGCCATGTTACTCAAAATGCTAAGTAAAAAAGGCATTGAGGCTCAACTCTTGTTGAGAACTTAGTGTTTCTTCTCTTGTATAGTTCTGTAAGTGTCAAGTGGCTGTTTCTTGAGACAACCACAGACATGTTTAAACAATTTTCCATAGAGGACCTGTTGTCACTTCTTTTTTTTTGAAAGAACTTCTAAATGAAACAAGGCATTTTATATCGCTGTACTATCTCCATCAGAACATATAAAAATGAAAGCTTTGAGACCAACATATGGAATGATTTCCATTTCTCAGTGTCTGCCAGAAACCTGAAAGCTTATGTGCTTCAAAATTTGACTAATATGCTTTCTGTGAAATTTAACTGATACTTTTTTTTCCCCCTTGCTGGTAGCAGTCTTTCATTCGTGTGGAAGGAGCTTGGCTGCCTTTGGCCTGAATGACAGCAATAGCAGCACTGCTGGGTAGGTGGGGTAGACTTCACTGAAGCTGTGAACATTTGGGCTTTTACATTCTGGAATTAGACAGATGATTTTTGAAAATTTGTTAATACTAAAGTTTGTTTTGACCCTAGGAGGTTTATGAGCAGACTCATCAGGAGCTAAAGACTAGCCTTGTCATGGTCATTGTGGCTTGTCATTCTGGAGATCTATTTTAAATGGCAATAATAGCCAAGTTCAGGGTCTTGAACCCATATAATCCATGGCTGTTCTCCAGTTGGAAAGAGATCATAGTTTTATTGGCTGCTACTGAGGAGGGATGGGGTAAGAAGACTGCTGGTCTTGGCCACTTTATTCTGGATGCTGTGGAATAAGTCTGGCTTCTAGTGCTGTTAGAGGTAATACTCTGATTTCACTGATTTGAAGCAGCCTGCTTAATGTTCCACTTGGACAAATAGTTGTTAATTTTCATCCAATTTGCAGGCTTATCCCATATCTACTTAGTATTTAGTTGTTCACTTTGGTACGTGTCTCTGGTATGAGTGATACACTTATGCTTGGGCTCTTCCACCAGGGACCATATTTTGCCTGCAAGGGACAATTAAGTCCACATGCTGGCAATCAACAAAAGCTGTGAAGAGCCATGCTGCTTAATGGTTATTTCCATGGAGACCACAGTTAGGCTGGCTGCTGCAGGTGTGCGCTGCCTACCTTAGTCAGGGAGCAGCCTGCTGGGAGTTGTAGGCATGTTGTTAAATGCTGGGTCAGGTCAGGTAAGCATTGTGAGTAACCATGCCAAAGCATGGCACTACCTGTTCCTCATGTACCCTCAGGTACCCCTCAGGCCTCATGGGGGTGCAATAAAGTGTCACATGGGGATAGCTTCAGCACATGCACCATACTTGAGACCTTGCCTGCTGTCCAGGTATGTAATGCAGCTGTGAGGTCAGCTCTGTGCAATGGCAGAGGCATGGAAGAAGGCTCTAGTATGCTTGGCCACAGAAGACCTGTCATCCTGATTCTACCAGGCCTTGTCATCTGTCTTGATGTCTCTGGGAATCCATGCCCATCTACGGTGTCTGTCTCTTTCTCCATCTCTCTTCCTGTACTGGACTGACTATACTTTGGGGCTGACATGAAGTCACCATGTGTGATCTGATTAGAGTTCCTGGTGTCTCAGCATTGTTCTGTTTCATTTTCCCCTCTGCAGCTATCAGGTTTGAGCATGGGGAAGACTTTCACCTATTTTCCAAGAGAACAGTGAAGTATTTTTGACCTGCCTGCGCCTAACCAACACTTCCAAGGTGGCCGGTTTCTGCTATTAAAAGAAAAGTAAGCTTGCTAGTGATGTTAGGGAGAGCCTGTGAATTAGACTCTAGGAAATCTAGCAAAGCTCTGGGTGGAGGTTAGTGGATAGAAAGAAACTCTTGAGGTGTTGGAAGGCTGTATCAGTCTGTATCTTTAACTCTTGTATGCACCACTTTATTGTGATCTCCTAGCTGTTTTGTTCAATATGTGTTAGTTCGTAGCTGGGGGTGTAAGTTCTGGGGTTTTTCTTCCCTTGTTAAGTGACTTTCTAATCTAGAAAAAAGAATAGATACAATATGTTTCCTGAACAAACTCCGTATAAATGGTGGCTTTCACACTGTCATCTAAACTCTATTCTAAGTCTCTTTCTAGTACAAAAAATGATGGTGAAGGAGGTGTTTTGTGCTAGATGAATATAATGATGGTGCTGGGAAGGAGGTTCCCTATTCTCAGAAGGGCCTTCTGTCCTTTTTTGTTTTGTTAGACTACTTTTATGTGATACATAACTTGTGCAACTGTAGTAATGCAGAAAAACTGAGGATGACAAAATTTAGGCTGAGCCTAACGTGTGCTATTAACACTTGGTTGGAGAGTTGAATTTGGATCTTAAATGCAGATTAATAACTAGATGATGTCAACTTGAAATAAGAGGGTTATGGGAAATCTGCCTTTTCCTTCCAAGAAGGGTTTCTGTCTGTTGCTGGATGCTCATATGGTCAACCGGATGCTGCCTTCTGCTAGGTAGTAGCCAGCAAGGTTTCTTCGGTACGTGTTCAGTTGAGCTTTGTTTGGTAAAGCTATTAAATATTGCTGTGTCACATTTACTCTGAACGTGAATTGCTACGATCTGATGTTAGGCTGGGTGAAAGGGATGCACAGTCCAGAATTCATCATCTGTTAGGCCCTTTGTGTGGGTGAAGCATGGCACTTGTCGAGAATAGTCTGTGGATGCTACACAAATAGGATGAGCGCGCCAATGCAGTGTATTGTTCTAGATCTGTTGGTGAACGTAAGAGGTGCTCAGCTGAAGGATACAGAGCTAGGATTGGAAGAGTCGTGTAGAAGTGTGGGGGCTTTGTACAGCTTTGATTGAATGTAAGGTAGGGCCAAAACGTTCTTTGACAACAGTAAGAGGCAGTATAATTTAGTGAACAGGATAGGGACTAAAAGTCTTATCTGTAATGGGTTCCTATTCATCATCCTGGATAAATTAACATTTTTATGTAAAATGGGTATATCTTATAATAGCATAGTTGACTAAATCTGTAGGTAGAAAGCATTTTGCTTTTTATAAATAGCACATGGGAAAGCTTTCTTCCAAAACAAATTCAACTTGTATGTTTACAAGTACAGTATTTAAATTTGGAATAGCTGAAGAAATTGTCAAGTGAATAGCTTTCAGGCTGCTAAAGCACAAAAGCAAAAAGATTTTTGAAATAAGAACTTCTGCTTATTTCTGTTTTTTAAAAATAAAAACCTGAGCAGTTTCTTGAAGCACCCCAGCACAGATCCTGATGTACTGACAAGTCACACTCCTCTGCACAGACTCTGTCCATGAGGCAGCTGCAGTGATTCTCCAAGAGCAAAAAATAAAGCTGGGGTTGTGTAACTTAACCTGGGGGAGGAGAGGGACATTCCTGGTGTTGAAGAGAAAGCCATCAAGTCAAGGCCTCGGTATGTAAGCTTGTTGAGGGAGACTTACGCTATTCAGGCTTCACAAATAATTCTCAGAAAGAGTGTATCTGGAAGAATCTGGGTAAACTTGCTCATTGGAGGAGGCAAAGCTATGCCTTGGCTGCCTTGCCGTTTGAAATGTCAGAGGGATCTGCACTGATTTCAGAGCCACCCAGCTTTTTTTCCTACCTCTGGGACTTCTTTCTTGTGCTGT
The DNA here is from genome assembly GCA_013400535.1 of Scopus umbretta. Lineage (NCBI taxonomy): Eukaryota > Metazoa > Chordata > Aves > Pelecaniformes > Scopidae > Scopus > Scopus umbretta. The sequence goes on along the minus strand of VZTL01067909.1, from coordinate 10,429 downwards.
CTTAATTGTTCCAGTGCTCTTCTTCTATAGCCACCCCAGGTCTTCTCTCCTGTGCTTTGAAGATTAGGTTCAAAATAAAGCCTCTCAGTGTAGTGAAACTGGCACGTGGGATTTGATGTCAAGTGTGGAAGTGTGAAGTGGCTTGCAGCTCCATAGCACAGCCAGGGAAACAGCCTGGCATGGTCCTTCGTGGAGCCAGCGCATTCACAGGGCAAGATTTGGTTCTAGTAAGTTAGGACGAGGTTTAAAGTGTATGACTGACATGCCTCTGAGTTCTCCTGTGCTTGTCACCCGAAGTGCAATTACCCAGGCTATGCCATAACACTGAGCTTAAAACACATGGGCAGAAAGCCAAATTCTACACTTAGCAAGCACTTTAAATAGAAAACTACAGCACAGCTGACCTGCAGGTACCTTTCCTTTTATAAGGAAAGCTGGTGTTCCTAACTCCTGGAGTCTTCTTTCTTTTAATTATAAATGCAGTGATAAATGCTGTTATATAATGCTTATTTGCTAAAATATATAATATTTGGTCACAGCTTATTGTTATTGCCATGTACAGTTTGAGTTTCAGGTAGAATATAAAGTCTTTTCCTGCTCTAGTTTTATTAACCTTGTATTAATAGGTATGGTGAAAGCAATACTCGGGGCTTTCTCCAATGACACTTGTGTCAACTGTGGCAAACCACCAAGGTTTGCAGTACTAAACTGTTGAGATCATTTTATAGTGTTTAAGTATGTCTGCATTGCAGCAATGGCACATTGGACCTGTCTAGAGCACGGTAGTGGTCTGGTAGCGACAGCATGATATTTAACACCAGTTGTGAATTGACCCAGCTTATGAGTTGGTTTTGCAGCCCATGCTTAATCCCACGTTGCCATGGTTAGACTGCTACCAGTATCCGTGCTAATGGATGCAAAGCTGGTATAGTTGGCTGTAAATCTGTGTGTAAGTCACAGCAGTGAGGGTCGTGAAGACATAAACTTGGGAAGCTGCTCTCGTATGGCTTCAAATGCTGATAGTACGAAGATGCTGGTAGCTTTGGTGGTGGTAGAATTTAACCAAACCTGGCTTAACTGTTTCTTTTGGGTGTTGTGGTTTAACCTCAGTTGGCAACTAAGCACCACACAGCTGCTTGCTCACCCTCGCCACCCCCAGCAGGATGAGGGAGAGAACCGGGGGGAAAAAAAAGTAAAACCTGTGTGTTGAGATGAAGGCAGTTTAATAGGACAGCAGAGAAAGACATTATAATAATAATAATGATAAAGGAATATACAGAACAAGTGATGCACAGTGCAATTGCTCACCACCCGCTGACCCATGCACAGCCCGTCCCCGAGCAGCAATCGCTGCCCCCCGGCCAACTCCCCCCNCTGAGTTTGGTAAGTATTATCAGAAATACTGAGTTGCTCTCTGCTTCTCTTTGTAACAGAAAACAAAATAAAAGGAGTCTTCAGTGAATTATTGAAAGCAACATCATGAGCATGCATGAATGTGGTTTGGACGTATACCTCTGCGATCGCATCTTCCCCTTCATTGCCTCAGTGCCTTGGAATTTAAGCAATCAGACTTCTTCCAGCTTTATAGGAAACCTCACTTCAGAGGGTATAATTAAAACAAATCTGTTTCTATGAAAGCAACTTGAGATTCTTAGGACAGAAGATCGCAAAGGCTACTAAAAGTTTAAAAAATAATAAAAAAAAAAAAGCCAGATTTCAAAATGACTGTTTCTGGCAGCTGATTTCCTAGAAGTCATGGTGAACGGAAGGGAAGCCTGAGATAGATGAGCTGAGGTGCTGGTGTTGATGAAGTGGTTGTCCTGGCAACTGCAGTCACTTAAATATCTCTAGGAAAATAGCTAGCAAATGTTAAGATTGAGAAATGGCTATGGATTGACAGAAGAACCAGAAGCAGTGTGCAGCTTGACGTTTATACAGGGAATTGATTTGACTACAATAGGAAGTTGCTGGTTTTGGTGGTGGGATTCTTGAGGAGTGCAGCCTTGATGTTTCTCCTCTTGTAATGACAGTGTGTCTGGCTGCCTTCTTGCTGCGTGAAGCAAGATCCTTGGGGAGAAACGCTGCCCTCCCAGGGTATATTCATTGCCAAAATAGTGGCAGATGAACGTGGTGTGAATTCAGGTACTACTGGAGGGCTTCATTTTGCAGCCCCAGTGTTCAGTGGAGTCATACTAATATTGTAGCAAAACCCACTGCAAAGTAAACCCTGCATGCAGGCAGATACACATACAAGAATTGTATTCCATGTCAGAGCTAAACTGCAGAAGCTGCAACTGTGTCAGGGGTTGTTTTAGGCCTTTGCAGTTGCTTATCATGGTGAGAAATTGAGACATCTTACCATGTGTGCTTTGCTAATCGTGATTGCACATGCTGTTTTGTGGTTCTGTAGGTAAACCTAGTAAGTTTTAATCTTTTCCTTTCCTTATGGAGTGCTTAATTCTCTTTCACGTTGGCACAAAAAACAAACCCCAGAGAAAGCTTGACTGAATAAAACGAGTGGAGTTTGAGCCAATTGTTTCCTGCTGCCACAAGCATATTTGTAACTGCCAACTATGACAGGTATTTCTACAAGCACTGAATCTTAAGCAGAACACCAGGTGCTCGGAGAAGTTGCAGAAGACTAAGTGTATGCTTTCTGCCTCTCATCTAATAGCTGGTTTCTGAGCTTCTCTCTGTGTAGTAACTTGTGAAGAGTCATAGTCAAAATCTTCATTCAAACGGAAGTGGAAAACTCATAAGCTACTTCTTGCTGCAAAGGGCACTAAGTGGTGAAAACTGGTGATAGGATCAATTTCCTATCACACTTTTTCCTTTTCCTCTCTAGGAAAAATCCTACCCTGCTATATATAAATGTTTGGGGATTTTTTTTTTACCTGCATGTTTGAAAGCTACCTGGCTCTACTGGTAATGATCAGGATACTAGGTAGACTTGATGTTTCTGTGATGCAGATCCAGTTTGGTGCTCTGGTTATTTCATTCAAAGCTTCAATCATTTGACCAGCTATTTCTGCTTAGCCACGTTTTTTTAGCACAGGCAAAATCTCTTCTAACTTTCTCTACTAGCAATGTAAGCCAGTGCTACAATTAATAGTTGATTGGACTTCTGAAGCCCTGCCAAATTAGAGGGAAGCGTTCCTTGGCAAGTGACGTTAGCTTCTGTAGTACTGAAATGTTCAAGTAAAAAATTGCAGTCCCTGGTGTAATGCAGATACTGATGGTAGGTTTTTTATTCGTGAGTAGCTTTTGCTGAAGGACCAATAGCAAAAATACCTATTTAGGTTTTCCCCTTTTCTGGCTTAAAGCTTTTAACCTGTCTCACATCCCCCTTGGACCCTTCCAGGTGTTCTTATACTGAAGAGTACTAATGTCAGATACAGGACTTCAGACTTCTTAAGGCTTCTGAAACTTCATCTGACACTGATCAACAGATTAAGGTTCACAAATCACCTCTGGAAGTAGAGTGGTACATTTTCCAAATACTTCCTATCATGAGCAAAGAATATTTAATTTTAAAAGTGAGGGAGCATGGGATGAAACCTGGATCATATAATGTAAACTCCTTGAGTTCTGTACTTACAGTGGGCTGCTCTGCTGTTTGGATCTGCTATTATTTTTAACCTGTCTACTTTGTTTTAACAACTGAAAATTCCAAAAAGGTATGGTACAATCAAACACATCCTCTTGTCGAAATGAAGCTTGATATAGGGAGCTTTTTAAACTAGGCACATGACTAGTCTGGGTTTTCTGAAGAGAGCATATGGTAGCTGACACTTCAGCTGGAGATGACTTGGTAATTATAGCTCCTTTGTTTGAATTCCTCTGCAATTTCATGGGGCTAATGGCAAATTAAGCTGTTCTCTGTAGATGCAAGGAAGGCAGGCTGCTAAAAATATTTGGTTTCTGCACATCTGTAATTATTCTATTAGACTTGGACTGGGCCAGAAGCTTAGAGTCCCAAGTATGAGCTCAAAGTGGTTAAACTCTTCTAAAGTGAGTGAGTAGTCCTACCACCAGTGACAAACCTGAGTGGAGAAGGATCTCAAATCTCTGGTTGATCTTTTTTGGGACAGGATGAGGCAAGCCTGTTGTTGGAGACCTTTTTTTTGGTTTGTTTTTTTTTTTTTTTTTTTCCTAGCTTCAGGTAGTAGCTGGTTCCTGAAATCAGAGAATTGCTTACTTAGGTGTTTCATTGTGATAGTCTGAGTGTTTTGTTGTGACGATCTGGCTTTGTGGGTGAGTCACATCAACTTCTGTGACCTAAATGTCTCAATTCTAGTTTAATGTATTGCAAGCACCTGTGAATATAAATCAGCTAAAGTTTGGCCCGAGTTGCTTTTATTCCAAGGTAAATGTAATATACAGTTGAACAAGCTCACTAGAGAAGCTTGAGCTTAGTTTGATTTTGGTTTTTCTAGGCTGATCCTTGGTGTTATTTAGCTAACAGTTGCTAGAGCAGTAGAAAGCATGACCATTGTTCTACACTAAGCAAAACAATCAGAAAGAACAATTCACCTATGATATAGTGGCTGACTCATGCCACAAGGCTTGGTATTCCTTTAATCCTTTTATAAACTGTTTTAGCCTAGGTAATGTAATTGTGGATGCTCTTATTACCCATATAATGCCTAATCCCTTTTGAATTCTGCTAAACTGTTGGCCTTAATGTTGCTTAGTGATAATTAGCAAAGTACAGGTGGTTTGTGTATTGTTTAACTCTTGATCAAACCTTTGAAATTTTGTTTGTTCTGTCCCGTTAGGCTTTTATGTTGGTAATACTTCCACTGCTGAATGGTGAATGGGAACTTGTTCAGATGGATACTTGCATCAGCCTGATTGCCAGTGCTGAGCTTGGATCTTTTCTTAAGCTTGTCTTCAAAGCTCTTGTGTTGTGTTCCTACTTGACATGACAGGCTTTTAAGAGTGCTTGATAGCCTCCTTCCCAAAGTATGGAGTATTTTGTAGGAAGCTTCACATTCACAAAGAAAACAAAGCATCTGTGTCCCCTTTTATGCAAATTTGAGTTGCATTGCTAGATCCCGTTCTGCTGCTTTCAGTTTAACTCTTCTCTTCTTACACATGGCTATGATAAAGGAGGAATAGTAGTTGGTGTTCAGACACTTTGGACATCTGATCTGGCGGTTGTTTGGGTTTGCGAGGATACTGGGAGAGGCCTTCACTTTGTGATTTTGATTCCTTGTTATTCCTTTCTCATGCATTTGTTCTAGGCAAATTTGGTTGTTCAAGGTCAAAGTTCTACTTAGAGTTAAGGAGTAATACAGGCTTCTAAATAATCTCTTCTATGCTTTTGTTGCAATATTTTTATCCTATGTGATCTTGCCTTGTCTATCACAGTTTTAGAGCAATCTGTGTTGTAAGTAGGGTAAAGAACTAAAATTGTGCAGAGGTGCCTGAAGTGTCAACAACTTCAGTACAGAAGAGTGCTCTTAAGGGCCACCCCACTTATTTTAAGTGGCCAGCTTTGTAATGGGACTTGGAGGGTTTCTGCCATCTCTTGTCTGGGGACAACTATGCCTTCCTCAGGGCTTTGGCTTGTGCAAGAAATTTAATACGTGGCGCTCTGCCAGAAGTACTGGGCAGCCTTGGCTTGTTGCTGGGACATGGGTTTAGTTCGCACTTCATCTTGAAGAGACTAAGACCGTATCTGCTGTTTTTTTGGGGGTGATGTAGTCATCAGGCTGTGAGCATATACTGAGAAACTTTTGCCTCCTGGGCTGTTGGCTGAATAGCAGAGCAGGGCCAAAACTCAGCCAGCAGTAAGGGAGTGTGCCTCTGTAGCCTAAGGTGCTCAGCTGGAAGGAGGGATTGCTCCTGTTTATCAGCTCACTTTCCAGTGTGAAATATTTATAATCCTGACAGCTTTTTCCAAGCTCTGTGCTCTAAGCAGTCAGGCTCCTTTTGTGTTCTGGCTTGGGCGTTTGCATTCCTGTCTGGGCAGTGGCCTGATGCCAAGGGGAAAGCTGAAGAGGCTGCACTTAATGCCCTTTAGGGTACGGCATCCACCCAGAAGGTGGAGGATGCAATTAAAGTGCCTTTGGGCCAAATGCACCAGTGCCAGCTGATTGAATAAGGTGTCCCAATTTAGCTCTTCTTTTTTTTTTTTTTTTAGGAAAATAGGACAATCATCTGAACCAAATGCGTGGTAAAAGTGGTCATGTACAGGATTTCAGGCTCTGAGTCAGCCTCACACACATACTGAACTCAAGGTTACGTGCAGGTATTAACTTTCCAGAGTTCAGTGTTCAGGACATGTCAAGGCATTTCCTTTCTTGTCACTTCTGTTGGGCAGGTCACCAAGTGCTGAGAAAGAACATATGGAGAATCCTGGGTTTCGACCTGGTGTTTCCCAGGGTGGGTCCCTAGTCAGCACTGGGTCCTGAGATGCACTTTGGCAGCACCAGACTTGCAATGCTCACCCATATTGTATCACTCTTGTTCTAGCAGTGTCCAGAAAATCAAAGGTTGAGTTACTTGTAAGCAGCTATTAATTAATCTTTTCTGGAGAGTGCAGGATCCTTTTTTCCTGTTTAACCTTCTGTTCTAATCTTTTTGGAGGACACTTCTGGTACATGTGGGGTAAGGAGGTAGCCTCAACCTGTTCCTGTTCTGTGCTCAGTGCCTACTCATGTACTTATGGGAGAAAATATTTCAGTGTAGCAGTAAGATGACTTTAAAATCCATCCTTTTGAACACTTTGTCAATGGTTGACTTTTTTCACATATTAAGTTTTTCTGGTGAAATTTCCTCATTAGTTTGCTGTAGTCAGTTGACTTTTGGATAAAGCTGTGATTCTAAAGACATAATTTTACACTGGAAGCAACTTTAATGTCCTATGAGAACATGTACAAGAATGTCAGTTCAGTCAGTATGTAATTAGCAAATTAAAAATCTTGCTGTTGTGGCTTTTTGTGTTAAATTACTCAACTGTAAGGATAATGAACTGTAATGAATGATAGTGATGCAGACTTCCATGATCACCAATCTGATATTGCACTAGCTGTGTATAAAGCTAACTGTGCACAGTAAAAACAGTAAATGAGCTATGTGTTATCTTAGATATAATTAGATATGCTGCCTTGTATGTTTATTTTGGAGATTAGAGCAGAAGCATAGAAAACCCCTACAATATAGGCTGCAATGCCCAGTGTAGAAGTGGTTGTACAATAAATGCGAGCTCTGCAGCACATATGACTTAGTGCACAGTATGGGTTACCCTGCTTTGGATTTGCTGAGAAATTTTTTTTTTTTTCCTGCTGACAGGAGAATGACAGCATTTTAATCCTGATGGCTGCCGCCAGTAAAATGACCTTATGTGAAATACAAAATCTGGTGTCCAAGACATAGTACCCTGAAAGGCTGGGCAGCATTGCAGCAAACACGAAGGAGCTTGTGCGATGTATGTTATTGCCTGGATACTCCTGATGTCTCTTCCCCAGCATCTGACTCCTTGATTTTTTCCCTCTGAGGAAGATCTGGACTGTTGAGCCTGAATGTTGTCCCACCTGCTGTTAATATGGGCTGTAAACAGCTGCTGTGTTCAACCTTTCTGTCTCTGCAGGCTTTCTGTCTTGGAAAGATGACATGACTTTACTGAGCAACACTAAACAATAGCTAATTATTTAGATGTCTTCCAGATACTTGTTTTGAAACACTTTGAAGCCATAAAATATACTGGATCTGCAGCAAAGCTGCCAGTATATTTGCTTCTAGCATGAGAGCAGTCTTGCCAGCAGGAGAAAATACTTTTTCCTACAAAGCCCAGATTGATGAAAGGTGTTTGGTTCTTGGTTTTCAGTGTGGTTTTTGTAAAAGCACCTGGAGCTGACTTTGTAGCTAGTGGTCCAGTGTTAGTTTCAGCATCTGGTTTTTCTTTTTCTGCTTTCATACAATGATACTTACTTTGAATGGTGCCCTGTTGGGAAGAGGCTAACTCAAAATATTGCAGAGTAACTTGAGCAGCAAACAATCTGGTACTCAAATGAGGCTAATTTCTGCATAATGAGAATAAAGGAGCATATTTTGAAACTTGTCTCCTTTTGCAGGAGGCAGTCAGTGCTCTTGGCTTATTTTAGCAGCAAGATACGTGTTTCTGCTTGTGTAATGTCCAGTACAATGAGGTTGTGACTTGCTAGGTGCTCACAAACCTGCAAAGTTAACCCAGCCCACAGATGCAATAAGGGGTTTGTGGCTACTAATGAGCTGCCAAAATGATGGTTACTGTACAGCTTGTGTTATGCAAATATAAGTAAATTAGAGCTCTCTTGAAAGGCCAGCATACTCTGAAGGGTGACAATGGGTGATTTTTCTGCTATAACTAGACTATGTGAGACCTGGCTTCTGGTGAGTGCTTGCTGCTTCTACTCTCTCAGAAAGTTAACCACGGGATGTTAATGACATGTTTTGTAGAGGTACATGTGCTGCTGAAGCTGTAATTTTAAAATCTACGCTGTAAATCAGGTGATTACTAAATCTGGTCAAAAATTGCTGGCTTGGCTAACTTTATCACTAAACAAGCAAGTAGGTCACCAATTTAACTTGCTTAGATTATTTTTCTGTGCTGCCATCCCCTGCATTACAGCTGCCAAGATATTGGTTGGGTATTTAGGATGGAAAAGGAAGGAAAACCTTGGCTATGTTTTGTTTTTTTTCTTCTCAGAGTAGAAAAGTACTAACAGAGTATATGTATGCATACATGTGTGCAGTTTTCAGATTATCAACAGATTATTAACGCTTAAAACCACAACCGACAGTATACAAAATTGTCCTGTCATGAGTTTTCTACTAGGAAAGGTATCAGGCATTAGTGCAGGATTTCAGTAGCAGGCAAAGGCTCCTAGTTGGTATTTTTTCCTGCATATGCAATCCCACATTAAACAAAGCAGCCACTTGGTTCTTTCAGTAAGTGTGTCCTGCCTAAACTGTTGACACTTAACTCCAGAAATAAAGGTCTAAGTGGTCATTTCTTCCAAAATAAACCATTCGAGTTAGAAATGAGGGACTTTCTGGCTAGTTTGTTACCTGGCTGCACAAACGGTGGTGCCAGCTATGGTGCCAGGAGGGGTGGGAGGAGGAACCTCTGCTGTGACTTGTGCTGGTTTGTTCTTTGCTTGCTTAAGGCTTATAGTGTTTAGATGTTAAGGTCTTTCTTAAGCTATAATACTGAGGATTTATCGGACTCAAAGTTGAGTGTAAGAAGTAGGAAACAACAGGTTATGCACTTTCATGCATAACTTTTGGGGGGTTCAGATGCTGGTGACAATTAATGCTGCCCACACTGTCATTATTCATTTGGTTCTTAAAAATCTGTTTGACATAGTAATTCTGATTGCTGCTTGTGTCCTAACATTCACTGTTGTGCTCCATTGGGACCCTGAGCTGTCCTGCTCGGTGTCCAGCTGGTTAGATGCTCTTACAGTACCTGCTAGTCCTCACTTTTTTTAAAGGCTATAAATCTAAACAAGCTCTCGGATGGTTTTGGTATTGAGCTTCCAGTGCTGCTTTGCAGTTTCCCTCTGCAGCTGTTTGTGCACAGGCATAACTGTACACATGAGCATCATAATAGCTGCTTCTTCAGTTGTCTGAGGCAGTGGAGAGAAGGCGTCTCGGTAGTGAGCAAGCTTGGTGCTGAGAAGATAAGTGATGTACTTCGAAGATAGCTGGGGAAGGAGGGCAGCTTCGTTAATGAGAAAAATGCAGACACAAGTTCAGGTTTCTAGAGATATTTTGAACTTGGTTTGAATGAAGTTTATCAGATAGTGTGGAGACTTTCTATCATTGTTTCTCCTCGACGGCTGAGACAATACAGTTTACAAGGATCCTGTTCTCTCTTTGCAGTACCTTCTTGGAATTGAAAAATACCTCTTCAACTGAGAAGTCCAAGCCACATCTTTAATCTCCTTCTAAAACTAATTTCCATCTCTGTTTACCATCTAGTACCCCTTGAGCTTCCTCAGTGCTTTAATGTAACACTTTGTTATTTTAAAATGCCTCCTTGCTGTTGACAGGCTCTTTAGTAAAGCCTTTGACACAGTTTCCCACAGCAGTCTTCTGAAGAAACTGGCTGCTTATGGCTTAGATGGGTATACTCCTTGCTGGGTAAAAAACTGGCTGGGCAACCGGGCCCAGAGAGTTGTGGTGAATGGAGTCAAATCCAGTTGGTGACCAGTCACAAGCAGTGTTCCTCAGGGCTCAGTATTGGGGCTGGCCTTGTTTAATATCTTTATCAATGATCTGGATGAGGGGATTGAGTGCACCCTCAAGTAAGTTTGCAGAATACGCCAAGCTGGGTGGGAGTGTCGATCTGCTTGAGGCTAGGAAGGCTCTGCAGAGGGATCTGGACAGGCTGGATCAGTGGGCCAAGGCTAACGTTATGAGGTTTAACAAGGCCAAG
>VZTL01067908.1:33623-48061 GCA_013400535.1 Scopus umbretta | reverse complement strand
CCGGGCCCTGCGCCTCAGCCCGGCCTCGCTCGTCGGGCGTAAGGGTTAGCAAGGAAGCGCCGCTAAAACAATAACTGCAGTGCTAATTGGGACGGCGAGAGAACCTGAAAAAGGCGGTTCCTTTGCGGAGGATGGGCCTAGTTATTTAGCACAGCGAAACAGCTTTTAGCAAAGCAAAGCTAAAATGGTGATATTTGGTGCGTGTTGTGCTGTACGTTTGGCCTGTGTAGTGTCACAAAACAGAAGTTTTGTGACAGGAGGTCCGGTGTGGTGCTCAGCACCGTGCGTGTGACACAGGGCGGCAGGGCCCTGAGCGCTCCAGGGAACCCCGGCTGGGGCCACGCAATTAAGAAATGAATCATGTAGGATGCCAAAAAGTTACTAAGTAATCTAAAGTCCTTATTGCTACTGGAGCTGCAGGCTTTAATTAAAATAACCCACTGTCAAAGCGCAACTGTATGTTGCTTCTGTCGTCAAGGCTAGCAGTTTTTGCAGAGGCAACGCGGGGTGTATTAGCATTGCATACAAACGAGAACCAGAAGCGGTCCTCTCAGGCGGGGGGAAAGAGGAATCTCCTTCTCACCCTGTAAAACAGAGGGGTTTTTCGATACATTTGACTTAATTAATATAAAAGCCCCAAAGAGATTTCTATTTTAAAATGCGGAGGAGAGGGAGGGTGCTAAGCACACAATGGAACTTTTTTAACAGAAAATTCTCCGATTACAACCAACCTACTTAGATCAAATATAAATTCAAGGCGAAGCTTAAGACACAACTATATAGTGCAATACATCCATTAACTGAAAATGTAAATAGCACTCCTTGACACGCACGTCATTTTCATTAAGAATGCCCAGCTCCAGTGGAAGGGAAATCATCCCTGAATAAACAAGCAGAAACCGCATCCCCTGTCATAATGTCCATAATAAAGCAGAGTAACATTTACACAGTAAATTGGGTAAAGCAAGAGCAAATAAGAGTAGCTAATGATTTTAAAATACAAAAATATGTAAACTCTGCAACTGCATGTTTATTTTATGCATTCTCTCTTCGTTATAGTGTATCTTTTCTAAGCCACAAACCATGCAACCAGGCAAACAGATGAATGTGATGACTCACTTTAAAAAAAGGTAATTGCTGAACAGCTTGTGAAAACACATGGACTATGTATTCGTATTTCATAATTAATACAAGGAGCATAATCCTGAGCAGATTATTGGACTAGACTGTAAGTATTGAACTTGCATATAAACTGTATTTACGTATTTGTTGTTGCATGGTCAAGTACTTGCAGGTTAGGAAAAGCCATAACTAAGTTTGCACGTATAACTTTAATTCCTGCTTCTTTGTGCTTTACATGTCTTAAGGTCTCATGGAAAAATTAATATGTTATCATGTCCCTGAAACCACTTTACACGACAGGGATCCCTAAACCAGTAGCTATTGATAATTTCATTCTTTTCAAATTGTTGCTATACATGCCAACTTTTGAATGGTGCTTTGGAAATGGATTATTATTTTCTTATGGCTTTTTCCTCTTTCATTACACTGCAGGGCACCACCATGAGTCCTTTACAAACATTAATTCATGCATTTTCAAGGACACCTTGTATGATGGATGAGGTGATGGTGTAATTTTATACATGAGGATAAAGAGAACAAAGGCAGTAGCGTCAACCTACTTAGAAAGTCCAAGGTGAGCTTCAGTTTTTCCAGTGTTAGCATTTTGTGTGTCCTGATCAGGGTTCCCACTTACTTCACCTGGACATACAAGTGGCAAGTCTCGCTACATGTTGTGACATTTCTGAATTGTACCTTCCACCATTTTTCCAAATTTTATTGGAATAACTGGCCTAGGGTCATACAGGAAGTCCTATTGGGGGACTATGGAGTCGCCTTAATCCTTTCTTTTTCTGAGGCTTTTTTTCTACCTCATTCACTGCCCATTCAGTTTACATCTTCTGAAAACAAATTATCTGGGAATATCAGAGACAACTTCATTCCCCAAGGATCATGTTTCATGCACCAAAGGAAGCAGAGATCTTGTAGAAAAATTACTAAGTGACCACCTGTTTAAGGGCCATACTCTGTCATGCTTGCAAAAGTTTTCTAAATGAAGGCTGCACACACAACACACTTAGAATTAGAAACTTGGGACTTTAGCATGCCTTTAAAATTGGGCCTTGTGTGTTGTTTTCTCTTTTGCTTTAATATGAATACAACTTCTTAAAGAAAAAAAAAAAAGGAGGAAGATACACATGTCTCTCTGCCGTGCCTCTCCAGAGATTTCATCATGTGGAAATACACTTACTCCACACAGAGTCTGAACAATACTGGACCATTGAGATTGGCAGCACAGACAACTGCCCGGTAACTTGTTGCTGTCTTCTACACAGATAAATCAGAAGAGAGGTCACATACCTTTTCGTTGTTTTCAAAGCTATTTGATGATGGCAGATGCACACATGGACTCCAAAAATTATGGATTCATTCCAGGCTCTCAGAGGAGTTTCTCCTTCTTCTTTAGTCATTTGACTTTTGTTTTCTCCTCCTAACCAAGTTCTCTTTGTCTTTTTTTAATATGCAGCTGCCCAGCAGACTTGTATTCCAGTCAGACCACAACTGCAAGTTCTCCACACGTTAGTGGTTGAACAAGGAAAACCTCAGACATTACCCACAGTGTTACTTTAGCACCACAATAACTTTCAGTACCATAACAGAAATGTTAGATGTTCTGTTGAGCTCTGGAGTCCTCAGGCTAAGCTACCTCTCTGTTATCCAGCAGGGAGGCAGAGCTATAGCAACAGCTCTAAGGATCCAATGGCCACACTACTTACCAGATGCAACAGAGTAAGAGTCTAATTAATATATAGGAGCTATGTGGCAATGGAGAACTCTCTATATAGATACAATCTTTCTAAAAATTATAAACCATACAAAATTTGCATGTAGAAGCAAAACCAATAAAATTGGATAGTTTACAGGTAAGACAAATCTATCAGCATTTACTGAACAGATGGGAATTGTTTTTCTGGGACTTATTTGGCCAAAAATTGATAGTGATCATAAAAATAGAAAATTCACATCACTAATATCAGAGAGGTTCTGTTGCCAAATTCCAAATCCCTGCTCCAAAATGTGGCAATACTAGACCTGATAGTTCTGAAATCTCAGTACCAGGGAAATTAAATATGAGAAACATAATCCTTTCATAAGGGTTCCCAAGATGATACTGGGAACTCTAAACCACTAAGACTGACCTCCATATTGGGAAAACTGGTAGAAACTATTCTAGAAATAATGCTGAAGGACAGATGGATAAATGCAGTCTACCTGGGGAGGAGTCATCATGACTTCTGTGAGTATAAACTAATACACATTGGAAAAATAAAATGCAATTACAGATATATATAAAAATGGATTCTAAGCTGCTATTAATTTCTCCTCCCTCTCCTGAAATAATGGAGGTTATTGTGGTTAGTTCTCCAAAGAGAACTAATTCTTAGTTAGTACTAAGTAAATAATGTTTAAAACTATTGGAATATGAAAATAAAAAGAAGCAGAGGATAATAAGCAAAGAAAACTAAAATTCAGAGGAAAACATCATTGTCCTGCTGTATGCATGGATGGTATGCCCATACCTTGGCTACTACATCTACCTCTGGCAGTCCTACCTCAGAAAGAATAAAGAAGTAGAAAAGGTGCAGAGAAAGGTGTTAAAGATAACAAGAAGCATTGAACTGCTTCACTTCAAGTCAAGAACTTGCTTGTAGTTTCCCCCAAAAGACAACAGAATCCTTCTTATCCAACAGATACAATAGAGGTGTAGAATTAGGAGTGACTGGAGAATGTGAGTTGGAAATTATTATTCGTCATTTCTAAAATGAAAGAAACGGGGCACTATGTTAGAAAATTAATCAGCCATTTACAAATTAAGTCAAACTGGAAATCACTGGATATTATAGAAACTAAAAATATTAATGGCCTCTAAAAATATTGCACAAATCCATGGAGTGTATGTGCATTGGTAGCTAATGAGCATTGTGAACCAGAAGCAAAAACAAGCCTCAGAAATCTGTAACTCCCCACCCGTCAGAAGCTGAGCGTGTACACCTGTGCAAGGATCACTCTGCATTTGACCTGCTTCCTGTAGTCCTCCCTAGGTATCTGTTATCATTAGCAGCAGCAGCCTGACATTTCGTTTCACTCCCTGGCTGTTCTCACTTTCTTACGTTACTAAGCGATATTAGCACAGCAAGCCTATGCCAGATAAACAAGCAAAAGCAGTCACCAATCTGCATGTGGCCTAGATTCCTGTGGTTTTTTTCAGTTTCCGCTAATTGTATATTTGCTGTTTTCCCACCAAAGAAAATATTTCACCGATTCCATGAAAACTCTCCTTTTCCCAGTCACCCAGACTACCCATTTATGGAGGCACCTTATTCTCCAATGTGTTTAAATTCTAGTTTATTATTCTCTTTTATTTAAAAGTATAATTAGTTGAAACTGTAAGATCAGCTTTGTCAGAAAATACATTTTACTTCTTAAAGCAATGCAACTAGACTTCTCACTGATTTCTCCAATTCCACAAATGGGGTGATATGCATATGAGAGAGCATCCATTTTATGCATAGCCTCTGGTAGCTCAGGATATGATCCTAACCGACAGATGAACTGTTAACATGGTGATGGAGCCAAAAAAAGATGTTCCCCAAAACTCATGGCATTTTGTTGAAAAATAATGTAAGTAATAAAAAGTTAAAATTTTGAAAGTGGTGGAATGACAGGAGCAGTCTCCACACTAGAACTTCTTTGCATATTTATTTTTTTTTTAGGTTTTCTTCAGTGGGGTATTAATATGGTGTTACTCTGTTTTAATTAAATTAGTAAGAGATTAATATATTTAAAAACATACTTTTTTAAAACACGCTTTTTTAAAAAAGTAAAATATATTTAAAAACATATCACTGTAAGAGCTCACAAATCTCTGATTGTGGTTAGACATTTGAATTATGCGTACAAAACCAGACTGACATATACACAGTTTCTTCCTCTGTCAAATATGATTGAAACTGGCCAGCAGGTTGAAAAATCATTAGAGATAGACTGCAGTACATCACTGTACAAAATTAATTTCCCCATGTAACCTGCCACAAAGCCCTGTGAGAACTTTAAGGGGAGAGCTGTAGGGAAGGAAAGGAATTCTGGACTCTGCTGTAATGGAAATGAGCTGAAGTAAAGGGAATAAAAAGACAGTATTAACTGAGTAAAGAAAAAGGCCACAGAAGTATTTAAAGAAACTCCAAGCAATATCTCAAAGTGGCATTACTCTGAATGGGAAGGAAATTTTGCTGAAATAACACATTTCTGAAATTCTGAAGTATCGAATACTGTCGCTCATTTAGCAAGCAACACGCACAATGATGAATCAACGGTTTGAAGTGTACATCAGATGCTGTCCAAATATCAGTCAGCTTCAAGACAGAAGGCCTCTGTAAACACAGACATATAAGAAAGCTTAGGAAAGAATCATCTTGAATTTACCTCTAGCCATTTAGTAATGATACTTTAACATGTTTGTACACTACATTAGAACTCTTCAAGTTTGACTTTGATCTTCTTGACAAGTTTACCAGATAATAATGAGGTCCTTCATGCCTGTACTGGTCTGGATGACTGCAAAAGAGCTGACAAATTGCTCTTTATTTCTAAATTTATTTTATCTTTTGATTTTAAATCATATAATTAGAGAAAAAAACATATTCTTAGCAATTTCACATTCAAGTATATCAATAAAGTAAGTATATCAATGAGAAAACAGGCATAAATGAATGTAGGATTGTGCCAATTTGATCTGCAGGTCCCAGATTTTCCTAATTATTCACTGAACTTGTTGCTGTAAAGAACTTGAGCTGAAAAAAAGTCTTGACTTACGGTATTGAAACAGTAAACAATTAGGATGCTGTGTAAATTCATTAAGTACTTTTAGTTTAAATATAGCTAATCTTTCATGAATGATATAAGTATATAATTCACATATTACAAGGATCTAATATTACACCTACACAAAGGACTCTACCTAAAATCTTCTAAGGCAGGTATACAGAATAAAAGTGTTAATGAACTGTTGAGCATTATTAATCTGAAGTGTTAGAAAGGGGGAATATATTAGTTTATAGGCAAATTCACAAGTCAGTAGAGCCCCAATAGTAAAACTATACTAAAAATGATCATGTTTTTTTGAATATTTAATCCTATCTAATACCTCCAAAGAAGCATTAACAGGTTTAGCATGGGTTTTAAGGCCCACAAAAAAGAATATTCTTAAGATTTCCAGAAAGCAAACCCTTTATTCACAGACTTTTTAAAGCATCTGATTCTTCTTCCAGTTTTTATTTAAGTGCAGGAGAATTATTGCTATAAAACTTACATGTGTTCTTTCCTCTCTTCCTTTCTTTTCAAGATGTTAAGCTATTAATACTGTAGTAATGAAGTCCGTTTGATTTTATGTTGGCTCAATAGTCTCCCAAGTCTATTTGGTGTGTTGTTTGATAAATGAGGAAATTCAATGAAGTGTGAGTAGGTTAACTAGTGATTGATCAAACAATGTCCAGTAAGTAACGAGAAAGATGTGTTAACAGTGGGGAGAAGGACTGTTGGCTCAGAAAAGGAAATGAGACTAAAACCAAGTAAACCCAGCTAAGCTATTTTTTCTCATTGTGACAGAAACATTGATAACTGTCCTCTCTGACAAATGTCTTAAGTCTACCTGAAATAAAAGTCTATGCTAAAGCTTTACAAAAAGCAATGGAGAAGAGCATGTGGGAGCTCAGCTCTATCTTGTGTAAAATGAGTTAGTTCAACTCTGTTGCAAGTTCATAGTGCTTGTGAAGTACTTTGCATAAAAGTACTATCAGTCTTATAAAGTACTTCCAAGCAACATGAACTTAGTTCATAGTCCACTTTAATGCTTTACAACAAATATGAAGAGATATAAATGATGCTGAAACTACCCAATATTTTTTGCACAGCTTCATCATCATTATTTCTTCATGTCTAAACAAAAGCTGCTGCCTCTCTACTTGCATCAATTCATGTAACTCGTTGGCTAACAGTAGACAGTAAAACCTTACTGCTGATTCTCACAGTACTTCTCCTAGCCACACAGAAGCTACCACTCCATACATAAGTGTTCTGGCATTAGTTAGTCCTAGATATCCCATATGGCAAATATGCAGAAGGTATGTCACTGTTTTTTAACATTTCATTTTCAAATCAAGTAACTATGGTATGCACCTGGGTACCATCATCCACTTCCACACAGCTGCAAGGTTCTCATATGAAGGTTTTCTTTGTCATTCACATTTGAAATAACGCTACTGTGTGCTGCTAAATACAGGAGAGTGGACAACAGGGCTCACATTAGAACCTGAGAGGATGAGAAAGCTCCAGTCCAGTTACAACTCAGTGGCCAATACTTTGGTGCAGGGATTAAAGCAATCACTGTGGAAACAGGGATGGGGAATGGAAGTTTCAAAGCTGTTACCCATGATCAGCGTGTGTGGTTCACACATATTGCACCAGGCGATATTTGCACAGGAAATGGGCTGCAGAGCACTCCTAGCATACGTAGTAAATCTACGGTTACTATGATGTATGTTAAAAGTGTACAGAAATTAACTCAGAAAAGAGTATTTCACTGGTCTGTGCTGGAATTAAAAGGTCTGGTATATGATTTCATTACAATCTGAGTCAGAAATCAGTTTTTTGGGATTGAAGGCATACCAGTTCCTTAGGAAATAAGACCAGGTTCTAATGCTCCAGCCACTCTCGCCATCACTAGCTGTCCTTGACATCGAACCTTTCTTCAGCAGCTGTAGTTAGTATTGGTGCCACGCCAGTACTGCATAGATGGACTGGAACCTAGGACAGGAAAAAAAGAAATGTGACAAAACGTGGGACATAACCCAAAGCCAGAGTTCTTATTCTTGAAATACAGTGTCCTTTTGCTATGGCTACTTGCCAAAAAAAGCCTGGAAAATTAGGGTATTTTTAATAATTTCATCAAAAAGGTTTTATTGTGTGAAACCTATTAATTACACCAAGCATGCATTGGGGCCAGAAAATACTATATTACAGGTTAGAAGACATACTCAGCAATCGCAGGTTTCATTGGTATTTTGGGTTAATAAGACATGATATAATTACAGTAAAGTAGATATTGTTTTCATAATTTTTTTTACAAGACAGATATTAAAAAGATTTTGTCCCAGATACTACTCTACTATCTAGAGCCAGTTCTTGACAATGTGAAACCACATGTAGAACAGAATGATGACTTTAAAGCTATCAGGCAACAAAATAGTCTAAAACTGATGTAATGCCTTACTTATCGTTTAAAAAGAATCTTTGGATTAAATCCAAAGGTTACTGAGATACGCTTTGGCAAAAATTCTCCAGGTAGATTCTTGAGATTGTTTTGCACATTTGTGCATGCCTACAGACATGGAAGAATTTTCAGCTTATTTTTCCCAGGGCTATGGATTTAAAGAGTCTGTAGCAGGATGAACAGATATATAGTGTGGTATCCATTTTCAGGGCTATTTGTCAATCTTCTGTAATTAGATGACCAAGACTTAGTTGAAGACTTTTTAAAACAAAACAAACCACAAAAACTAGTGCTGCAAAATATCTTTTATTTTGACTTTTGTCTTGATATTTTAGAAGCTGCTGTTCTTGGGCTCTTACTTAGATTGCCAGCACTATTCTTTGATTTGAGTTGCACCGAAAGCTTTATAAGGCTTATTTTGGTGTTTGTTTTTTCTTTCCATTTGACCTAGTAGCCACAAAGAAAATGTTGTCCCTTAGACAAACTAATTTTGCTTCAAGTTTTGGTGCAGCTATTAAAAATCAGCACTTAAAGGAGTTATAAAACTCGGGCTTCTAAACAATGCACTTGGAGGAAACCTAAAACATGTAAAATAATAGACAGAAGTTCCAAACTAAAGACACTAAAATTCAGTAGCTTCTGAGCTGCTCTCAGAGCAAGACTCAAGCTGAAGGGGGGATATGACTGCCAAGGCCCAATTCAGACAAAGGAGTAAGTTTAAGTACCTCCAGGGCCACTCTAGCGGTTTGATGAAGGTTGCTATTATGCTGTTGTGCCATCTAGGGATCAGGAGAGTGCAATATCCAGGGGCATGCTCCAACAAATTCAGGGCCTGGAAAATCATGGTTCTATTTTGTATGAGCCTCAACTACTCTTATTTCAAGGATAACTTTAGACAACAGTCACATCTGCTTTTCTTCCACCTACTCTTGCGTTACACAAAGGAGATGGGACCAAGACTGACCCAAAAATATGTTGTCCATTTAGGCAACATCATTAGTTACTGTTCGGGAGCTATAATTTCCGTACTCAAGAAAAAATGAAAAACCTTCAGAGTTAGACTGAAATAGGACACTACTATTTATCCCCCGCACCCCCTAACTTGAAGCTCTGAACATAACATTATCCTACACTTTAGGTCTGCCAATCTGCCAAATACAGTGTTAAAATTCTAGCAGGCTGCAAATCTTATCTTTTCAACAGAAGAAAAAGATACAGGCACAATGTTGCAAATGGTGAGAAACAGAAAACTCTTACAGGGAAAGAAGACACGCAGTGCCTGTGGAATGGAGAGAAAAAAAAGCAATGAAGGTCATGACAGGAGAAGTAAAATAGAGAGTCATGCAAAAGATTAAAAGAATGGCAAAGCTTCATGTAAGAGCATGCAGGGCACACAGCAGTCCTGAGAAAGACGGAGAACACAAAGAGAATCTGGCTGGCAACAGCAGGATGTTAGGCACTGTTGGAGAGATAAGGCGCAACTGCATCATCTGATGGATAACAAATGGAGGAATAAATACCAAAGAGCCTGGGTACATTTGGCATGGGAAAAAGTCTGGAAGATTCCTGAGATAAATAAATATGGAACTCAGCTGAGTGAGGACTGGAGAGAGGTAATCAGTCCTCTGCATGTCCACTGAGCACACTGAGGCAGGCCAGCTTGAAGTAACTTTGCTGGGCTAGAGGCAGGAATGGAGACAGGATCACAGTAAAGGTAATCCAGGGTTAAAAACCAGTGGATGAACCAGTCTGAAGAGCAAGATAAGAATGCAGTCTGTGGCAAGACCAAAAGTCCAGAAGGAAAGGGGTCCTTAGTATAAAGCACAGCAGTAGAGCATGTAATAGAGTCATAGAACAGCCCAGGTTGGAAGGGACCTCAAAAGATCATCTGGTCCAATGTTTCATGGGAAGGGGAACCTAGATGAAATTATCTAGCACCCTGTCCAATCACATCTTGAAAATCTCCAGTGATGGGAATGCTACCACATCCCTGGAGAGGTTGTTTCAATGAATGATTGTTCTCACTGTAAAAAATGTCTGTCTTATATCAAGATGAAACCTCTCCTGTTGCAACTTGTACCCATTTTCCCTTGTCTTCTCCATGTGGCTCCTTGTGAAGAGAAAGTCTCTGTCCTCTTTGTAGCTGCCCTTTAAATACTGGAATAGTGTAATAAGGTCCCCCTGAGCCTTTTCTTCTCCAGGGAGAAAATATCTAACTCCTGTTTCCTCATAGGACAGGTTCTCCAGCCCTTTGATTATCTTTGTGGCCCTCCTTTGGACCCTCACCAATCTGTCTACATGTTTCTTGAATTATGGCAACCAGAACTGGACACAGTACTGCCAGGTGCAGCCTGACAAGCACTGAGTGGGATGATCACGTCTCCATCTCTGCCAGTAATGTCCCTGCAGATGCAGCCCAGGATCCAATTTGCCCTTCTTGTTGCAGTGGCACACTGCTGATTCATGTCAGGTCAGGGTAGACAGACCTACCAAGGAACAGAAATAAAAATTTAGGAGTATATCATAGCCCAGAATTACATTGAACAGTGAAGGACAGCTATTGCCTCATGCTAAATTGTGGAAAATGTTAAATCACTGACCAGTTCCTTGTTGATGGGGCTTGCTAGGCCCTCAGTCACTGAAGAGACAGTCTGCAGCTCTGTATGCTGTCAGCTGTATGATCTTCTCATGCTGTATATTTGGGTGTATGCTCAGGTTTCATCTACAACAGATTCAGCTGCAGTGAGGACCTACTTATATTTTACGTTTCAATATTTTAGTTTAAGAGGTGAATGACAAAAAATAGGAAAGTTTCTAACACACGGAGCTTCAGTTCTTAATGAACATGTACCGGAATAAACACCTCTGCTGACAGTCAATATCTTGTCATTTGCTCCCCTTAACAAATCTAGTCAGAAAGCAGCAAATACAGCTGCAAATAACTTTTAAACTATAAGCAATTGAGACTAATACAGAATTTTTCAGACTGAACTACTAGCTGCTCTGGGTTTCAATAGTATTCACTTGCAACTAATTAGCCTCTGTTTTCAGAAAATATGTATTCTTAAAAAGACATATTTTGAGTCTCAAAAATTAATCAATTATAAGCTAAATAATTTTAGGGAAAGTTTCATCAGGAGAAATTAGTGGGTATTTATAAGGTAAAAGCTAAAATTCTATCACCACTAAAGGAATTCCGTGCTAGTTTTAAAAATTAAGAGAAACCTGTGATGAAATAAGAAGCTATGAAAATAAAGAATATATTCATAAACTGTTAAGCGCCCCTTTCTTCCTTTTGTGGGCTGATAACATCCCTATTTTAAGTTGGCCTATGTGGGTAAGGCAAACCTAAAGGGTTTTTTCTGCCTTATACCAGACTGTGAAACACATTTCTGTAAGGTTTAATGATCAATGTTACAAGTGTAGCTCATCACTTGCAGGCGTGCCACCGAGAAACATTTGCATTAAGACTTTTGTGTAACAGCCTTAGCCTTGGATGCTGTGCATATTCTCCATCTTTGCTCAGGTGATGCTTCTTGGAAACTTACTGTGTAAATAAGGTATTGTGATTCAGCTGGCAATACAGGTTCTAGGTGTAGCCTGTAGAATATTTCCTTTTGGTCTGATGTTTTTTTCTTTGTGGAAACTATGGAGCATTTTGTTGGCAGATGAGACTCTTCTTGCCCCTTGCTAAGAGAAGCTGCTACCATTAGGTCCCTGTGGGTGGAAGCAGGAGGGCAAGGAGCGCATTTCTTACTGTACATGAGCAGCACGGGAATGAATGTTACTAATGTCTCTGCAGCACACGTAGGGAGGGCAAAACTGGGACCAGTGTAACATAAGATATACAGGACATTGCATGAAAAGGCTGCATCCCTGCAACATGGTATGTCTGCTAATATAGGCTTTCTCTTGCTGATTGATTAAATTTATAAACAACAAGTTAATTAAGTTTGGTCAGCTTAGTCTTCAGAGCTTTTTCTAACATTAATAAAAAGACCAATAGTAAACACATTGCTTAAGCTTAAAAACAGGGAAACTGCCAATAAATATATACTATAAGTCAGAATCTCTAGAAAAGCAACAAGGATGTGAAAAAGCAAAGAATATTTGATCAGCAAAATTAGGGATAGAAGAAGGAATTTAAGAAAAATTAGGTAAAAACTAGGTCTCCAGTATTGTATTTGTCCCTGAGAGGTTTGAAATATTACAGCTGATAATAACAATGCAGAAGAGCAGATATGTCAAATCCGCAATTTAATATTTGAGAATATGATGGATGATGTAATAATACCAGAGGATGTACATGAATTGCTTTGTTTTCCAACAGCAATTAATAATGGTATGAAAAAACAGCCACTGTATTCTGATATCTTAAAATAATTAAAGCCTTATCGTTTGCATCCTGGAATTTCAGATGAGCTGACCAACTAATGCATTGAGCTTGCTGACCAGCGTTTATGCTGCCTGATTCTAGTTACTCAGTGAAAGGTACCCAAATTGAAATAGTATATAATTAAAATATAATATTATAAAAGGCTAAACTTAATGAGAAACAAGAAAAAGGAATCAAAGCTTTTATGACTGCAGTTCATAGTCTTGCTGAATCTGGAATTGTAAAGGTCTTTAGTTCAGTCACCTCAGACCTCTGTATCCTCAAAGCTGTATGCAACTGTAGGCTTTTCTTAAATTCCCCTTGATATACTCTTCTTATGCTCATCAAGCTTTTGCTGACTAATCTGTCTTCCCTTCAGTATGCCACCAGCATCAGAACATTTCAAAAAAGAAAACTGAATTGTGACAGCATTGCCTTTGCCATACAGATGGTGCATTTGTTTGCAGCAGCAGTAAAAGTGAACACCACGAGTGACTCTGAACAGTTCTGAGATGCTTTCAACAGCGGCCCTTTATTCTGAATGACAAATGTGAATTCAAAAAAGAACAGATAACATCTGCTGAACACATAAACTAGTCAACAGGCAAGTCAGCAGCACACAGATGGACTGCAGCCATTATTCACCTTATCTGAATCCATGCCATTTCTGCTGAAATTTCCTAGGTATAATAAATCATACGGGAAAATGGTCTCCAACAGTAGCTCATCTAACAAAATCCATAAGGGATCCCCTTAATTGTCAGAAGATGAAAATCCGAGAAAACAACAGAATATATTTAATAAAGCAGAAGCATCAATTGCATGTTCTCTTGTTTTGGCACAACACACTGTAAACAATTCAACAGCAGTAGCAACAGCTGTATCTTAAAGTCTGGGAACAATGCTCGCACAAGAGCCAGTGTGAACATAAAAGAGGAATACTAGCAAGTGAAAAAGATGCTTTAACAGTTACTTCTGCTTGCAAACATCTCAGTGAATATTTTATTCAGCATCAGTTTTAATACAAGGATGAGGATCCAGTGCTTGGATTCAAAAGCACTGAATAATCTTCCACCTGAAATTCCAAGACCTGGACCAAAGCTGATGTGATTCTTTCAAATATCACACATCACAGGGAAAATATGCAGAACAATCCCAATCAAGTAGTTGCCAAAGTTAAAGGAAAGGTTTCACAGTGAGCTTTTTTTTTTCAGATTTTTTTCTGATTTTACTCTGAAATCAGACAGTGTTTCCCTACCAGCTTCAATCAATTAAATATAGACAACTAAAAGACCAGACTTTTTTTTTTAAATACACCTGTGCCAACATGGTGTGGGTAAAGTATTCTTTTAATAAATACACTACTATATAGGACTTCTCATATGGACATAGATTTAATTCTGAAAGGATGGCACATTTTGATTCTTACAACAATTCAACAGAAAATACTTTCCAAAACTTACGAAGATTCTCAATGCATAAAAAGATGTAAGTTATGAGCTGACCAATCTGTACAGTGGATCTGCATAGATACTTTCAGACCAACATACAAGGATACAACAGAAATAACAGGGGGAAAAAGAGCTATCCTCAGAGATGTGTGGCATACCTTGGCAACCAAAAGCAACAGATGTTTTGGAGGTTCATTTCTGGGGGGGGGGGGATTTTTTTTTG